>CAUYPK010018072.1:0-16473 GCA_963574355.1 Loris lydekkerianus | reverse complement strand
AAAACCAGTGTATGGTGCCCCATGATTGCATTAATGTACACAGCTGATTTCATAATAAAAAAAGAAAGAAAAGAAAACGAAAGAGGGATTCAGGCATCCGCATTGTCCATTGAGAAGGAGAATACCACGTGGTTCTCAGTGGCAGCTCTCCTCACCCCGTTATTCTTGTTTTTAGAGATATCCATAGTAAAGCAAACTATATGGGGAGAATTAAGATTGGCAATTTAACTTGGGCTAGGTTAAAGCTGGTCTGTTCTTTTGTTTCCCTCCTGCCTAAGTCTTGTAACAAAACCACTTCTTAAGAACATTCAATAATTCAGACATTCTACTAATTTGCATTCTTCATCTCATCTGATGATCTAAGAGGGTGAATTTTTTTGACAACTTTCTTATTAGAAATATATTTTAAACTTCAGCATCCCTTGAACCTGAAGTTGTGACTTAGTGCTTTAATTGCAAGCTCCTGTTTGTGTGCATTACGAAAAGGCTGTTTACTTTGTTACGGGAGTGGTCACAATTTCTAACTGTGAACAAAAGTGGAAGCCCGGGGAGAAATGGCCTCCTTCTGTTTTTCATGTAGCAAGGAGTGTGCAGAATGAAAGGCAGAGCTCTGGTCTACAGACAGTAGAAACACGTGGAGATGCTGGAGAGTGTGTACCACCACGGAGAGGTGGAGTGCCCTGTGTACCGAGGACACACACACGTGCTCCAAGGCCTGGGCTGAGGACGGAACCAGGGGATGGCTTGGTTTCATAGTCTGCTAAGGAGATCACTAGAGCTTTTGAGTCCAGACTGTGTGAGTCTTCTTTGACCATTTTGCCAGATAAATATCTTCCAGGCATATACTGGAAAAATGCTACCTCAAGCCATGATCCAGCTGGAGACACTTCTTGTATAAGTAGTGTGTGTTGGGGGTCGCCAAGGCCACCCACCCACAGGATTGATGATTTGATAGAACTCACAGAACTCATGTATAGTTGTCCTATTATTATTTATTACAGCAAAATCTTATGTAAAATACGCAACACACATGCATAAATTGTGAAATCAGCAAAGAGAAAAGGCACATGGGCTAAAGTCCAGAGGAAATCAGTGGCAAGTTTCTGAGTCTCTGAGAGTCCTCTCTCAGTGGAGCCAGCCAGGACATGCTAATTACCCGAGCAGCAAATTGTGACAACACACGTAAAATGATGCTTATCTGAGAAGCCTGCTAGACACTCAGCACCCAAGGTTTTTACCAAAGTCAGGTAGGCACCCTCTGCCTAGTATCAAGTTGCAGACTTTCAGAAGAAAAGGAGGTGTTCAGCATAAATTACCTGGTTTGGGTACAGTAAGGGGATGCCGGGACCCCTCTCCCAATCCCAGTTCCGAGGATGCCAACCAAGTGCTTCCTTGCCAAAGAGCGCAACGTCAGGCCCGTCGTGTTAACTTCTGTCTACACAAGGTGCCACCTGATAAGGCTATGCCCTTCCTGCTTGTGTTGCTAAGAAGAGGGAAGATAAAACTTGGTTTTGGTGTTGGGGGAAGCATCAGAAGGAAAGTAGCGGACAGCAACACTTGCAGCACAAATAGGAGGACTGGACTCGGACAGAGGGACTTCTGGTTGGGGGTGACAATGTAGGCACCCATGCTGGGGCTCCTTCCTCTTCAAATCCCACTGAAATGACTAGTTAAGAGTACTCAAAGGGATTAAGCCTGCAATAGCATTGACAGGGAGAGGAGCCATCAGAAGACCAAGGATTTTTATTAACTTCTGGAGAATGTTCCTGGTGGTCTAATGGTTAGAGGATAAAAGAAAAAAAAAAAAAAAGAATTACAAAAAATTTCTAGAGGATGGAAAGTATGGCATGAAATTGGCATGAAAGGGATGGGCTAAGCAGCTGTGGTCTGAATGTTTGTGTCTCCCCCATAATTCACAGTGTTGACACTTAACCCCCAAGGTGATCGTATTAGAAGATGGGGCCTTAGGGAGGTGATTAGGTCATGAGGGCTCTGCCCTTCTGAATGGGATTAGTGCTTTATAAAAGAGCACTGCCTTGCCTCTTACACCATGTGGGCACAGTGAAAAGGTGCCATCTATGAACTGAATCTGCCAGCACCTTGATCTGGGACTTCCCAGCTCCCAGAACTGTGAGAAATAAATTTCTACTGTTTATAAGCCACCCAGTTTAAGGTCTTATTAGTAATCTGAGCTAGAGGGGGGATTGTCCCAAATCAGAGAACCTGACCACAGCAGTTCTGCTCCAAGAAGGAGCCTTAACAGCCTGCCTAGGGAGTGCTTGGTCCCCTGGGGTGAGAATCTGATTACTTAGTTTAGTGCTAGGGTGGGGGTCAGCCTGCCTGCTTCCCATCAGTCAACACCCTTCCAGGAATCCTGGGTTGGACCCAGAGTTTCTGGCTGTCAGGCATCCAGGGGTGATGCCTATATGGTGACAGGGGGTAGGGCTGGTACCTGCACTGGGACACATGGCCTTCTACTTGTGTGTTGGAATCTGCCCGTTTGGGGGAATACACCCTTCTCTGGGCTGGGTTCTGCTTCAATACTCCTTATTGAGGTATAGATGGAAATTTCAGGAGACTGGAGGATACAAAGTAGCCAATGAGTTTCACACTATTCTGGTATTACCTACATGCTTGCAGCCCCCATCTGAAGGGGACCCCCTTCTGTGGTTCTGAAGGTGCTGGAGCTGTCATCACATGACTGGGGACATGCTCTATAGAGTTTCTGCAGGCTTTACATGTCTCCCTTTAAGTAAGATGGAAGGTTTCCTGACCCTTTCATTATTTGCATGGTCAAAGGTTGTAGGCGCTTGGTGAGATTTGATTACACCCTCCACCAAATCCAATTACTACCCACACCCATGAAATCTCATTATAACTTTCTTTTGCTTCATTAGAGATACTCCAAGACAGGTCCCTTCTTAATCCACTCTGGCAGATTTCCTGAAGAATGTCAGGCAGAAGCTTTGCGTGTATTGCTCATTACCCCACAGTGCAAATATGCAAAGAGGCAAATGACCTACCATTAACATGCTTAAAATCCAAGCCGGGGCATCCTCTTCCTGACTGGTCAGGGTGGTTCTATCTTAGAGAATCCTGTCTTGGAACTGCTAATGGCCAGATGGGAGCCCGGCAGTGATGCCATCAAGCCCAGTGTCCAAGAAAGTAAATAATATTTCCTCCAAGCATAAGTGACTGCTAGCTCTTTTCAGTGCTAGGTTACAGCAGGCAGCCAAGAGAACAAAACTTTTTTTGTGCTTAAAACACTTACACTCAGCCGAGATGTGGGAGATGTGGTGTGGATAGGACAGGCCTTTCCTGCAGGGGTTGGAAGGTCAGCTTTTCTTCCCCTGGTGGGAATCCCGAGCTGTGCTGTGGGGCAGGCCAGCTGGTATGTGCTATGTACCAGCAGTGGGGCTCAACCCAGTAGAATTTTGTACTTTCTATTAAAAGTACAAAGGAAGAAAGGAAGAAAAGGAAGAAGAGAGGAAGAAAAAAAGACCAAGCAGATACCTGTTTTCCTGTAAGAAAGCTGATTCGTATCATGATTTCTGACCCTGTGGTGTATTTTTCTAAGGTTGTTCAGAGAATGAGCAATCAAGCATCAACAGATATTTTGTTGTTCTGATTTTCAACTTTTACAATGAAAATTTTTGGACAGAAATTTTAGGACAAAAGTTGAAAGACTAGTACAATGAGCATGTGGACATACTCTCCACCTGGTTTCATCACATGTTAACATTTCATCATATTAAAATTTTTGCTACCCTCTAAGTATCTGAGAGAGAGAGAACATGAAACAACGTGAAAGTAAATTGCAGATATCAAGATACTTCGTCTGTAAAAATCTCAACATTCATTTTCTTAAAAAGTCCTTAAAAATAAGGACTTTTTCTTATAAAGCCATAATCATACCATCATCATACCTAAGAAAATATGCAATAATTCCATAATATTATCTAAAAGGATGATTAGGCAATTAAGGAAAAATCAACAGCATGAAAAAGAAGGAACAAGATGAACAAACAAGACAACTAACACTAGAGGGAGCAGAATAGAGAAACAAAAACCCATCAGTAACCCTGAGGATGTGTGATGCCACATTGTATTCATGAAACAAGAACAGCCTGGGATGAGAGGCAAGCATTGAGAAAACCATAATGTGCCTGACAAATTAAAAGTATACATTTGCAAAGTAAAAAATCCAATATAGGGAATAGAGAACAAATTTGAGAAAAACTTCCTAGAATGAAGATCAGAAAGATAAAAATGAGGAAAATTAAAGGGAAAGGCTAAGAAATATGGATAATCAGTCTAGGAAATCTAAAACATTCCCCAGATAGAGGGACTAGAGAATGCAGAGAGGCAGGTAAATTGGAGAATGGGAAGAAAATTCCTCAGATCTGAAGAGAGGCAAAAGTCTTAAGATTGGTAGGACTCACCAGAAAACGTAGGAGCCTAAAACCAGGCTGGAGAATTTTAGAACATTAGGAAAAAGAAAGGGCCTGAAACCTCCCAGGCTGAAACATGTTAGATTATTTAGTGTGGAATAAGAGACTGATGGCAGAGCTCTCTGCAGCACTGAAGGATGGAATATTGCTTCTCTCTTCTATGGTACCCGTAACACATCCTTGAAGAGGTTGTTCAAATTCACGTTCTGGGGTTGGAGAATTCTGCATTTCCCTCAGTCCCCTCGGTGTTGCCATGGCTGCTGATCTGCAGGCTACCCTTGAAGTGGAAAGTCTTTGGAACCATACCTTTAAAATTCTGAAGAAAGCTATTTTGAATGTGAGGGCTTATTGCTAGCCAAATTATCCATCAAATATGAGGCAAAATAAGACAATGCTCAATAAAGTTACCTGATCATGCATTTTTCTGAAAAAATATGACTTGTGGATGAAGTACAGAGGAGCATTAAAGAAATTAAGAATTTAAAAAATTGTATGCTAGGCAGGGGTGGTAGCTCACGTCTGTAATCACAACACTCTGGGAGGCCAAGACAGGTGGGATTGCTTAAGCTCAGGAGTTCGAGATCAGCCTGAGCAAGAGTGAAACCCCATCTCTAAAAACTAGCAGGCTTTGTGGCAGGCATGTTGGGAGGCTGGGGCAAGAGGATCATTTGAGCCCAAGAGTTTGAGGTTACTATAAGCTGTGCCTGCCACAGCACTCAACCTCAGGGCAGCTGAGTGAGACTCTGTCTCAAAAAAAATAAATAAATAAATAAAAATAAATAAATAAATAAATTATGCTTTCTGGAAGTAACCCAAGGGGAGTGTGTAAAGAAACACCTGGGTGGTATGGCACCCCCAAAACATGGCAACCTCAAAAATCAATTAGTCCACTTTGGAACAGGAAGCCTAAGGGATTAAAAGAATGACTTTAAGAAGGAGATTATTTCTGTTCAGTAAAAAAGAGCAAGAAGATTTTAGTTACAGGATGGAAAAGGCATGTTTCTTCTTGAAACAAGAGAAAAAACTGTTCATTAAGACTCCAAGAAAAACAAAACATCTCAAGAAAAGCATGCCCCAACTATGAAAGCAAACTAAAACATGGCATGAGAATGTGTTTGACCTTGACATTTGGAAGCTTCTCCTTCTAGCTAGCAGAACAAACACTATTTAAAAATGATAACTTCTAGAATGAGGGACTGGAGGTAAGGGATTGAGTAGGGGCCTTTTACTTTCTAAGGCTATTTTATATGGCTATGAAATTTTAAAAGTCAATTTCTTTAAAGCTATTTAAAAAAAGTTCCTCCCTTAAATATAAAAGTAGGGGAAGGAAGAGAAGAAATGAAGAGTAGCAAAGAAAGGAAGGTCTTTCCCAGAGAACAAAGGCCCCTGTGTGCCGTGCACAGGCACAGCCACCTGGCCCTCCAGAAGGACTGCTATCCCCACTCACACCAGAGGGAAGAATTCAAAATTCTTCCCCTGACAAGCAGGACTTCAGGTGCTAGAATGAGACCCAGAGGCCAGTCCAGGAAAAGCAGTGCTTGTGCACTGGACCTTGGGCTGAAGAACCGAGACTGTAGGGAGAAACTGGGTAGTGAGCCTGGAGGAGGGTTCTCATTGAGGCCCAGCCCTCTGGCTGTAGGTGAGCCCCCGGAGTCAGTAGGTGAAGATTCAGAGAGGCCAGAAGGAGAAAACACAGATACCTTTAAAATCATAGGTGAAGGTTGGGTCCACCCACTCACTTTCTGTCTTCTCCACTCACATGGCCATGGAGTACCAGTCTGAAAGGGCCTGTAAGCAGGATGACAACAGTAGGGATAGTAGAAATGACTGGTGCAGGAGGTGACAGGGCCATGGGTGACAGTTCCGCTTCCCTGAAAGAGAGCAAGGGGGAGCTGAGGCTCAGCAGAACCAGGGGAAACAATTCAAAGGACCTTTTCCGAGACTTACAGATAGAGAATTATATCTAGAATCATCTCTGATGATGGCAGAAAAAATTAGGGGGAGGTGTTGAGATGTGTGCAATAGGGCCAAAGAGGCAGGCAGAGGCCTGGAGCAAAAAGGCTGTGAAGGCCATGGGCCCAGGCCAGGGTGGGGCTGTTGGAAATGGAGTGAGGAGGAGGCTGGAGGATCTGTTTGGGGCACAGAATTGATCCAATGCATTCCCAAAACGTGATCATTCATTTTGGGGAACTTAGAGAAGGTTTGGGGTAATTTTGTTCATATCTTGGAATTTGGAGGAGCTTTGGAATGGTTTTAGGAAAGCTGACCACGGTCATTTGAACAGACATGTTCTAGCTTTTTCTTTCTAAATGCACTGACCCGTGTGTAAAGCTGGCTCTCATTTTTTCAAAACCAGATGTTGCAGCATTTAAATATTTAAAGCTTTCTTCAAGGGTTTCATGTGTGAGATTCTGGAGCAAGGGAGTCTTCTGCATCTGGGCTGTTTGTTTATTTTCACTTCCCTACTCCCCAAAGTCAGGCCTTCGGTTTCTACACAGATTCTGAGTTTTGCAACAAGTTCGATTTTAGAATTTCTTTTTCCAATTTAGGTCTATGAGTTCTTGACAAGCGTGTGTTAGTGGTTTTTTTTTTTTTTTTTTTTTTTTTTTAAATTTTGATGATCATTTAAACAGAAATAATCTAAGTGCTGTGTATAAATTATGGGGTGACACCCATGTAACCAGGGACTGTGTGGGATCCCAGACGTTGTGTTGTGTTTGTAAGTCCTTTGGTACCAGATAGCACCACCTGGATCACCAGGACCTGATGAGGAAAGATCAGATGTAGATTTTCTATGATAAAGTGAGGGTCCAGGCATAGTATGATGTGCTGCTTTGAAGCAGGTGTCTTAGACCGATTGTGCTGCTGTAAGAGAATCCCACTGGGTAATAGATAAAGAGCAGAAATTTATTTCTCACAGTTTTGGAGCTGAGGAGCCCATGGTCTGGATGTGGCACCTGGTGAGGGCAGCTTTGTGCTTCCAAGATAGTGGCTTGACTGCTGCGTCCTCACTTGGCAGAATGCAGCAGAAAGGCAGGCCGTGGAAGGCTTCAGGAAGCCTCTTTATAAGGGCACTGATCCCATTCAGGAGGGAGCAGCCCTCAGCACCTAATCACCTCTTAAAGGCTCTGCCTCTTTTATTTTAGACTCCACCTCTTAATACTATTGTGTTGGCAACACCTGAATTTTGGATAGGAGACATTCAAATCCTGGCCAAGAGAAAAAGAAGAGAAGGAGGGGGGCCTCTTTCCCAAACCCTCAGAGGTGCGGGTATGAAACGTCCCCCCCCACCAAATAAACTCACATGGGCCAGAAAGGACCAAGTTCATGCTGCCAAACACAGTCTGCCACTTGCTATTAGGGCTGTTGATTTGAATCTCATTGGTTTTGTAGTTTTGCTTGTATTTAATTTCATAGTTTATAGTTGAACAAGAGCTATAAACATAAGGTGTTTATATCTAGTTTTATGTTTGAACATGTTTGAGTAACATAATTTGAAACAATTTAAGTCAACATTGGGGGTTAAAGAGAATTTTTTTCCCTTCAGAAGCGTTTACATATTACTCAAGTTATAAAAACTTCTTAGCATTTATTTTCTAAAGTTCTCCTCTCTGCCATTTAACTCTTTATGTTGTCACACTTGAAGATTTCAGTTACTTTCTGTCTTCAGTAAAACAATAAGTACACAAGTCACATCTATCCCAGTGACACTGAGTGGTTTGTTGTTGTGCCTTGCATGCCAGGAGGGGACTGGTGCACGTGCACCATGGGGGAGACGTGGTGCAAGTGAGGGAGACGTGGGAAACCCCTGAGATGGCCTCCAGGGCAGCCCTGTCCTGCACGGGGGAGCCAGGTGCAATGGCTTCGAGGAATTGGATCTAGACCCAGTTGCTAGTGGAGTTGCCAGTTAGGACACCTCTATCTACCCGTAATCCCTACCTGTTGTGGTTCTAAAGTGGCTGGAACTATGAGAACACCTGCCACCCTCCTTGGTGACTCCTGGCCTGGCTCAGAGACCTGTCTGTCCTTGAGTCCCTGGCATCTGTCCTGCGTTCAGCTCCTCTGACACAATAATGGTTCCTGGCCATCTGAGTGGTGTCTCACAACAGCTGCCGCGGTTCTAGGGGGAGACAGCCATAGAAGCCTTCCCTGAAGACGTCAGCTCAGTTCCTCACAGGTCCCCTTGGTGCTATGCCCTAGTACATGAGAGGCTGCCTGTGAGTAGCTGGCATTTCTACAAGCTTTAATGAGAGGTTTGGGCCAGAAAGAAAAGTTGGTGTGGGGCTTGGAGGCCAGCAGGGGCTGCCCACAGGATGGATGTGTTCCTCAGCTGGCCTTCATGGTTCAGGGTGCACTGGGTCAGACACAGGTGTGGAGGAAGGGGGCAGGGTCATTCCAGCTATATGGGATCCCCGGGCCAAGCCCACACCAGGGCTCACCAAATCAATGGCCTTTAGGGTCAGGTGGGGCCTGAATCACTGCAGCAAGCCCCTGAGTCTCAGGGGATGGCAGGCGCTGGTGCATACTGGGGGACCTTGTCTCTTCCCAAATGGACGGCAGCTGCTCTGCTCCACTGGTTGCTCTGGGGGAATATGGGTTCAGGCTGCCAAGAAATTCCCCTGTTTCAAATTTCTTTTAAAAGAAAGCACACAATTTCTTTTTAATATGAAATGGCAGAGGGTAGGTGTGTGTCAGACCAAAGCCGTCTGTGAGGTGGGGGGAGCCACACAGCCTTGCATGCAGACCCTTAACCCCGACTCCAGAAAGTTTCTCCTCTAGACAACATGGCCCTAAGTGGTGATGGAAGGAGTTGGTGTCTCTCCCTAGGGAGAATTTTCTTCCTTAGGGCAATGCATTCCTGGGAGTTCATAAAATTTAGTGGGGACAAAACAAACCACTTTATTGGGCCTGTGGACTGTGCGGGTAAGAAGTTCTAACAGGAAGTTGCACAGATGGTTCATCTGGTGGCCTCTGGGCTGATGCTGTCACTCAGCTCCCTGTCCCCCCCCTGGATAAAGTCAGCTCTTCAGCCAGGGCCAAGACCCTGCCCAGACCTTCCGCTGTGCACAGGCCTGCACTTCCTGCCTCTCCATGCCTCTGTGCCTTTAAAGACACTGTGTTAACAGCCCTGGATGTCCTTACCACTCCTTCCATTTTGTCTGAGGCTCAGAATTTATGTCAAGTGTGAGC
Organism: Loris lydekkerianus; assembly: GCA_963574355.1. Classification (NCBI taxonomy): domain Eukaryota; kingdom Metazoa; phylum Chordata; class Mammalia; order Primates; family Lorisidae; genus Loris; species Loris lydekkerianus. The sequence continues at coordinate 6,832 of CAUYPK010018072.1, read as the reverse complement.
CCCTGTGTGCACCTACTGAGCTTTCTGTCCACCTCTGTCACCTCATCACATTATATCATGCTGCTGTCTGTGCCTGTCTGTCTCCCTGCACATCACGGGTCCCTGACTATCTTTGTATCTCCAGTGCCCAGCACAGAGCTTGGCATATAGTAGGTGCAGCTTACTAAGGAATTACTAAGAGCAGGGATTCTGGGTTAAAGCCCCAGCCCCACCACGTCCTGGGTGTATGACCCTAGTAACTGGCTTAACCTCCCTAGGCCTCAGGAATCTTGTGTGGACAATAGGGTGATTGTGTTAAATACCGGCTGTCACGAGGATTAGGTTAGTTATTCCATAGAAAGAGTTTGGGGCAGGGCTTATGCTTAGTAGATAGATATTCAAAGAAAATGGCTCTTGCCACTATTAGGTATTGAGTAAATTAATGAACAAATGATTTAAGCTTATCTGTTCTTTAAGGCTCAGGTTGAAAGCTCCCTCCTCCATGAAGTTTTCCCAGATCCTCACAGTGAAGGGATCTGTTTCAGACTTGCTGTGCTTCTGAGCCTGCCGTGTTCTTCACAGAGGCCACCGAGTAAGGCCGTGTGTGTGTGTGTACACTCACCCCTGTCCGGCCTGGAAGCCCCAATGTATCTTATTCATCCTTTTGGCCCCCCACACCCAATATAAACAGTAGGCACCTTGTGCACAGTAAGTGCTCCATGATGTGGGCGGGATGAAGGAGGGAAAAAAGGAAGGGACCTCTTTGTTTTCTAACCAGGAAGAGATACTAAGAAGTAAAGTTAGAATTGGGACGGATTTAACTAAAAACAAACAAAAAAAACCCTAACCACTCTTAAGTTTGATCGAATTGCGCATTAATTTCTGCTGGGCCTAAATCACCATTTCAGATCTATCCATGCTTCTTAGTTAAGTTCAAATCCATGCTCAAGGCCCAGCAAGTACTCAGAGCATCTTACATGTTGGTTTATGTGTTAATATAAAGTAGTCCTTCAGTCCTTCCTCTCTTCTCCTCAGCTCCCTTCCCTGCATCCATCCCTTTCTTTTCCTCCCCTCTTTCTCATCCTCTTCATTCCCCTCCTGTCCCCCCACCCCATGTCTTTCATTTTTTCTAGTCAGGAAATTTTTATAGACTCTCCTTATAGAAATGCTGCCTTGATAGAATGCCCAGCATCTGAAGGAGGTGAAAGGTTAAAATGCTTTCTGGAGTATCATGTCTACTTGATCTTGTCTTTATCCTTGCACTGCCCGGTGACCCCTGAGCTGCCCTTCAGGAATCTAGCTTGCCAGGTGGAGCAAATAAAAACACAGGACACCCAGTTACATTTATATTTCAGGTGAACAATAAATAATGTTTTTGTGTAAGTATGTACCCAGCAATATTCAGGTGTTCAGATATTCACTGGGTGTCCTTTATTTTATCTGGCAGTCCTGTTGGAACCCCTAGGGCCGGGGCTGGCTTGTGGGGTGGGGCCTGTGCAGTAGTACAGGGCCCCACGCTCTGAAAGGCCCATGCATGATTGAATGTTCTGCTCTCACCGTCTTTAAATTCTTAATTTTTGAACAAGAGGCCCTGGATTTTCATTTTGCACTGGGCCCCAAATTATGTAGCTAGTCCTGCCTAGGGCTCTTTGGAACATGATCTTGAACCCAAGGCCATAAATACTGCCACTTTGAACTAATCCATTACTCTGTGTGGTACAAACCCAAGTGCGGCCCCACAGCCTGGATACAGAATGGATATCTGGTGTTTTTTCATTCGGAATCATATTTTTCTATTCTAATTGGCTCTAAGTGTTTCTGCCTTGGCAGAAAACCCCAATTGTTAGACCTTTTAATCCAAGTCTCACTGTACCTAGCATAAATCAGTGAAATACTTAGTGTGTGGAAATGTTAGTGGCTTCATAGATGCCTTGAAAAGTGATTTGACCTAAAAAAAAAAAAAAAAACACCTTTTATTGGTCTTACATAATCAGTGCTGTGTGATGGAAATGATATTCATTATAAATGCACGTTTATGATGTCACCATCCTGCACAATTGTTAAAACTCATAGTTTCCAAATGTTGGCTGTAGATGAACTTGATTCCTCCTGCAGATGGGATCTTTTTTAAAAGAAAAGAACATGGCTATTCTGACTGTTCAGTTCTCTTCAGAAAGGTGCTCCTGAGCAGGTGTATAAGAAAATAAAAGAGAATTCACATGTAGAAACCAAGAGCCACAGAAATGCCAGCCACAATCACCTAGAGAGACGTAGTATTGCAAGTTGTCTTAAGATAATCAGATATTAATTAGAACATCAGACTTAGCTAAAGATATAAAAAATAATATTTCAGTTTACAAAATCATCTACTCTTATGTTCATTTTAAGTAATGAAATCTCTACTAAATCTAAAACATTTAATGAATACAAATGTTATTGAATTTCCTGGGTTTGGTGACCACTATTATGTGAGAGCTCACTTTTAGGGGAATCTGGGTGATGGCTGACTTCTCTCTGCCATTTTAACTTTGTAACTTCTGTGAGTCTATAATTATTTTAAAGTCAATATGTAAAATTTTACACATACACACACATACTACATAGTATAATACAAGAGTATCTTCATTACATGGCCAGGCTAGGTGGTGACCCATCTATCTTTACCCCCCCCCCCCGTCATTTATCAAAAAAAGTCCTGAATGTAGACACTGTAATACCCAAATCCCACAGTAGCTGATCACTTCAATCACTTAATCTTTCACCAAGGGGGCATCAACAGCAGAAAATAAACTCATTTTTTAAATCATGTTTCCTTGTCTCATGACCTAGAAAAAGAGCAAAGATCTGAAATGAGTCATTTGCTTTCCTGATACTAGCCAAGACCCAATTATCTCTCTTTTCTCTTAAGTTTAGACCTGGACTTGATTATCATATCATTCTAATTTTAATTCTGGTTAGAGTGAGTTCATTTTCCCAATTTAAGTTACTTACATGGAAAAGGCAGGAGTAGTGACAGAAGCTAAAGGAGATTATCAAGGAATTGAGCACACTGGATGAGACAGTGGGAACAGGAATCTGTTCATTCACTTATTCAGCTCCCAACTCTGGGTTGTATGTTGTCGGATGGTGCGGGCGTGCACACGCTCTGCCCTCCTGGCTCTCGTGTTCCAGGCTGCACAGATACCGTAAGCCAGGAAACAAGTCGTGTTCTGTGATCACTAAATAAAGTGAGGGAACGCTATGGAGGGGCAGGAATCAGAAAAAGTAATGTGTTAATGCTGGTAATGATGTTTCTTTTATGGCAAGAGAGAGACTGAGTCAGAGCCATCATAAATTTAATTGATTCTCAAAAACAAAAAAAAAAGTATAAATGTTAACCCTAGCGTTGTATTAGTTAAACAACTTGACTGCTCTATCGTTTTAATTCTAGTTAACGTTAGTTCAATTTCCCCATTTTTTCTAATCCTGGCAGTGTATGATGTTTGGATTTACTTTGTAGAGCAGCAGTCTTAAAAATGTTCATATCCTTTGACCTGTAATATAGTGATTCTCAATCCCACCAAACCTAATGCCCCCTTTTAGATAATAAACATTTTGTAACACTCTCTTTACTAATCCAGAAATAAAGTTAGGGATCTCATAGCCTATCTGGATAAATCAGTTCAAGAAGTCAAGACAATACTTCAAGGTAAACAAAGAAAAGTAATTTATAATAAAGTGACCACAAACACAGCAAGACATAACCATGCCTGCATCTATACTCAGAATTATCGTGACAACCTCAAATGCAGACTGTGGCCCAGGCTTATGGACCAGCCACAACCAGGAACATTGTAGATTGCCATGGCAACAGAAAAGGAGAGGATGGCTGAGGCACTAGTGCCCTGGTTTAATCGGCACCTCTAACTTCAAGGGGACAGGGCAGCTTAATTCTTCCATAGGCCTGGGACTGGGAGAACCTGAAAGCTTTGGTGAACCTGAGTTGGGCCCTGGGACAAATTCCTTTCCTGTTCCCTCAGTTTCCTGTGTATATTTGATGGCATGGCCATTTGACAAGACACTAGGCATGGTGCAGTTTTCTGTTGGTTGAAATCGTCCCAAGCGTTACGTGGCTGGCTCTGTCAAACAATGCCAATAAAGCTACCCTAGTTGCCTGCACAGGTTTTCAGCCTCCCTCTCATAGGTGGGGTAGCTTTCTTAAAGTACCTCTGTATCAGTAAAGTTCATGGAGATTTATTCTCAGGTAATAATCCAAGAAAGGATGATGCTATTTGCCTGACTATACTGATATCAAGATTATTATGACAGTATAGAATGAGAAACCACCTGAATATCTGACCAAATGTGTAGTGAGCTATGACTCATCAAAATGAAGAAAATTATACAGCCATTAAATAAACAGAATCCTATACAGCAATGCAAACCAAAGATATCACATGATATACTGTTAATTGAAATCATATATAACATTTTATGTGATTTATGTAAAAACATGTATGCACATGAAACAAATAAGAAATACTGTGAATTGATAGTTGAAAGAGAATGAATTGGCTATCTATTGATTTGTGATAAACCACACCAAAACTTGGTGCCTTGTGATAACCATTTGTTAGCTCATGATTTTGTAGGTCTGCAATTTGGGCTGGGCTCATAGGGTGTGGTTCTTCAGCTGGCCTTGCCTGGGCTCACTCAGGCTGTAGCAGCAGCACATGGGGTGTTTGCTGGGACAAGCTGGTCCAAGGTGGCCTTGCCCACACATCTAGCAGTTGCTGCTGTCAGCTGAGCTTTCTCTGCAGTGGGCTAGCTGTGGACATCTCAGTGTTTTAGGTCCAAATTATAACTTTAAAGCTGCTGAAGGTGGAGATTGATAGAGATTGTTTTATTTGTGCATTTTAATACCATTTTCCAAAGGCCTAATTGACCAGGCAATGTCAGAGGCAAAAAAGAGAACAGACTAGCTATCTGGAAGGCAAACAGGTTTTATCTGAAGTGTCAACTAAAATACAGACTTGGTCCCAGGGGCTGATAAAGGCAAGGAGAGAGAGAAACAAAGAGCTTTAAGTATTATGAAGTTGCCAAGGGGTAGAATGGAAGGAAGTGTAATAAATGCTCCACATTTGCTGTGATGAAATCGAGGTCCCTACCAGGATGGGATCTTATATTGGATTCCTTCCAATGAGTTTGCTCGTGGCCAATGGCCATATCTGGATGCAGTGTTTGAAGATGCTCTGGCCTTTTTTACATTGCAGAGACATGGTTGATGAGTGGTAATTTCTTTGCACAGATTGTGGGGCGGGAACTGCTGACCCAATATACCAAACACCATGAAGAAAAGCCACTCTCTGGCCTGCTCCAAAACTGGGCTGAGTCTATGGGTGACAAGCTGAGAACCAGGTATGTATTGCCGAGGCCACCACCGTCACTTATCTTCAGTGTCTTATTATTGAACCTTGGTTGATAGAGCCTTGGCATAACACAACTCACTCTTGTTTGAAATTTTAAATACTTGCTATACGCAAAAAATTCATATATACATAAAAGTGATGCTCATGTACTCACTATGGAACTTAAACAGTAAGACATTGCTACTTCTGGCTTTCCACTTGTGTTCCTTCTTAATACTTCTTTGCTATTCCAAGTGTTTTACAGGTTGTAATTCTGAAACCCCATGATGTAGGTTCTTATTTCTATCCCATATGAGGAAACTGAGGCACAGAGGTTATGTATTTTGCTCAAGGTCACATGGCTAGTGAGTGGCAGAGTTTGACCCCAAACTCTGTTGAGCCCTATTGATCTTTTTGTACTGTCTGTTAGCTTTATAAATGGGGTACAATACGAATGTGTGGTATCCTGCAACTCAATATATATTGTTTCATCCGAATTGTTATGTGTAGCTGAGGAACTGCTCTTCCCAGTGGTCCATAACATTTCATTGTGTGTGTATGCCACAACTTCCTTACCCACTCGAATCTCCACTATGAGTGCACATTTAGGTTGTGTCTTTTTTTTTTTTTAAATATATTTTGCACAAAGTTATTAGTAAAACTCTTGACAATACTTTCTGGGAAATCTGTGTAAGAGTTTGTACAGGGCTTTCAAACTTAGGTAACATTCCTTAGAGCAAGAAATACATTTTAAAGCCTCACAGATGTGTACACATTCATAAGACCCCCGCCTCAGACACGACTGCCTGAGCAAACTCTCCATGAAACCAAATGCTTACTTGCCTGTTCATTATTGCTAATGATACTCTCTGATATTTTTTAGTTTTATTTTTTAAGAATCCTAATCTCAGTACTTCAAACTAATTTAATGGCCCACTAGTAATTTGCAGTCTGTTGTTTGAAAAACACTCCTTTAGGGTATATATTACTTAGGAATAGAATTGCTGTGCTGTGAAGTATGCCCATGTTCAACTTTACTTGAGAGTGCCAAATTAATTTTCAAAATGTTTGTATACATTCACACCCTTCCAAACAGCATGTGTCTTGTGGAGCTGTATCCTATTCTTATCAACACTTGGTGCTATCAGATGACTTAATTTTTGTCAATACAATATTTAAAAAAGGGTCTCCCACCATGATTTGAGGAGGATTTCACAAGTTTTTTGACATTTCTATTTCTCCTCCTCCTCCTCCTTCCTCTCCTTCCCCTTCCTCTCTTTCCCCTTCCTCTCCTTCCCCTTCCTCTCCTTCTCTTCCTCTCCTTCCCCTTCCTCTCCTTCCCCTTCCTCTCCCCCTTCCTCTCCTTCCCCTTCCTCTCCTTTCCCTTCCTCTTCCCCTTCCTCTCCTTCCCCTTCCTCTCCTTCCCCTTCCTCTCCTTCCCCTTCCTCTCCTTCCCCCTCCTCTCC
>CAUYPK010018071.1:0-17290 GCA_963574355.1 Loris lydekkerianus | reverse complement strand
AAGGGTATATGTGAAACTTAGTAAATGTAGAATGTAAACGTCTTAACACAATAACTAAGGAAATGCCAGGAAGGCTATGTTAACCAGTGTGATGAAAATGTGTCAAACGGTCTATAAAACCAGTGTATGGTGCCCCATGATTGCATTAATGTACACATTTAATAAAAAAAGAAAAAGTAAAATGTTTGTGGCGCTAAGTCCACAGTTACAGAGCCCGCAGTGATGGTAAACCACTGGGATTTATTGGAAGCATTCTCAAATTTAATTACAGCATCCTATTTGTAACATCATGCCGAGTCCTGCCCATCCAGGGAGGGGCTGGCAGTGTCCTCACTCTTTCTTCTCTTGAGTCAGTCTCCACCACAAACACAGCCAGGCACCGTCACCCCCTTTCTCATTCAGAGGGCTGCCCTTTACAGGGAGCAGCCTGAGAAACAGTGAGTAGCCCATGGTCCCAGAGACACAGGCTAGGAAAACATGCCCTCCCCGCCCTGTTCTTGCAGCACTATGCTGGGTGCTTTTCTCCTGCTTTCTGACCACAGTCAAGGGCAATACCCTTTGTCATGGCTGAGGCCCAGAAGCTACAGCCCTCCAAGTGGAACAGATGCCTGGAAGGGGCATGCTTGGCCTGGCCATCCCTGTTGGCCACTCTCCCTCTTACCCAGTCCGTAGCCCCAGAGAAGCCCAGGGATAGCCCTGCCCAGAGGTCTTAGCCCCACAACTTCAGGAAGTGCCAATGCCAGACTATCACCTGCCCTCTTCCCTATGCCACTGCCTCCCTGCAGGGGCCTCTCTGCAGCGCTCTCCCCAAAGGTAGAATGACCATGTCTCTCCTCTGGTCTCCTGGCTGGACACCAGCCCTTCCTACAAACAGCAGTTTCCACTGCAGCCACAGCTACCACCCCAGAATACAAGTCTGATTACACCTCTACAAGGCCTTCATCATGCACAACCTTGCTGGGCCGTCTCTGCCATTACCTGCCTTGGGGTGACCTGAACTTAACATGCTGTGTTGCCTTGTTTGGTCTAAATATTCCTATTTCTCTGTGTAGCAAGGGCTCAAGGTGCAGGGCCTGGGAGTGGAGATTCAGCAAAGTCTTCCTGGATACATGAAAAGAGAAAGGCCCAGAAATATAAGCAGGAGGTGCTAAACCCCATTCCCTCACATGAAAGCACAGTCCAGGCCAACCAGGTGCCCACGCACATCTGAGCCAATTACGCTTACCTACAAATGGAGAAAATGAGGTTCTGAAGAAAAAGTGAGCTAATCACTTCAGCCATTAAAGATAATACTGCCAATTGGCTCCTCAAAAAGCAAAAATGGAATTAGCATATGATCTAGTAATTCCACTTCTGGGTGTATATCCAAAGGAATTGGAAGCAGAGTCTTAAATAGATACTGTGCATGCATGTTCATAGGGGCATCATTCACAATAACCAAGAAGTGCAAAACCCCAAGTGTTCTTTAACCAATGAATAATTAAACTAATGTGCTCTATTCACACAATGGATGTTTACTGAGCCTGCAAAAGGGAAGAAGTCCTGGCTCATGCCACAGCCTGGATGAACCAGGAGGCTGTTGTGCTAAGTGAGATGAGCCAGTCACAAGAAGACAAATACTGCGTGATCCTACTAAGTGAGGTCCCTAGCACAGTCAGACTCAGAACACAGTGGCTCACACCTTGTAATTCCAGAACTTTGGAGGTCTGAGGTGGGAATCAGTTAGGCCAAGAGTTCAAGACCAGCATGGGAAGCACAACCTCACAGATCCCCATCTCTATGAAAAATTAAAAAACTATCCAGGTGTTATGGCAGGTGACTGTAATTCCAACTACTCTGGAGGCTGAGGCAGGAGGATTGCTTGAGTCCAGGAGTTGGAGGCTGCCGTGAGCTGGAAAAGGAAAGGAAGGAAAGGGAAGGGAAGGATAGGGAAGGGAAGGGGAAGGAAAAGAAAAGAACATAGAATGGAAGTTGCCAAGGCGCTGGTGGAGGGTGGTGGGGAGCTGGTGTGTCACAGCAGCAGAGTCCAGTGTGGGGAGGTGAGCACTCTGGAGCTGGGGGTGGAGGCTGACAACCATGACTGTCCCTAATGCTGCTGAACTGCACACCTAAACATGGTTAAGATGGTACATTTTTGGCGATGTGATTTTTACCACAATATTTTAAATGCTAATAAGAAAAGACAGCAAATAATCATAACACTGCCTGTGACAGCTTGCCCCTGCATCACGGCCCAGACCCCTCCATGCCAGCTCCAAGTGGGCTCTGGGCACAGCATCTTTCATTCCAGGGATGGGGATACCATCCCATGTTGCTGATCTCTCAGTACCTTGCTGTCCCTTAATAATTCCTTTAACCCTGTCCTAAAAGTAGACCCTTCCTTAAATGACTTTCAACTGAAAATAATAGCAATGCCCCCAGTAGAGTTGTTCCACCCACACACCCAGCGGGAATGTGTGCCGCTGTTGGAGGGGCTGCCCCTGAGGCTTAAGTGGGACAGTAGCACTCAGCAGGATCGGGTCTGCCCTTGAGGAGGAATTTGCTTGAAAGCCAGCCACTGTCCTTACCATGGTGGCATGTTTAAACACTGTGGAGCATCTCTGGGTCTTTGCTGGGAGCCATTTGTGACACTTTGAGACCCTCAATGCTGAGCGGGAGGTACCAGTGCTCATGACTAAATGACAGGATCACTGTCCATGAGGTCCCCCACTAACTGTGACTCTCCAAACTGGAAAGGAGACCAGCTGGGACTTGGAAGATAAGTGATCACGTAGGCTTAGAGAAGGCTATCCGAGGCCCCATCCACCCCACGCCCAGCCCCTCCCTCTGCTGCTGTGTTCTCCCTCTCTCCAGGGCCCCTGCTACCCAGAGCATGCTGAGCTTGCCCCCATGCCCAGGGCCCTTGCACGTGCTGATGACAGTCCCCCAGGCCTACCATGGCCACCTTCTCCCAGGCTTCTTTGTAGATTCTTCTTAGGCATTTTATCTCACTACAGGGGTGTCCACAGGAGAAAAGGGTAACACACACCCCTCTGTGCTCCCTTTACTCTGTCTTGTTTTCCTTCTTCAATAATTGTACTTATCACTGTGCAAAAATATTTAAATATATGCACGCATTTATATAAATATATATTCAGGGTGGACATAAAGTTCATGTGCAATTTAGTGTGTTAAACTATTTTAAATTGCACACCAACTTTATGTCAACCCTGTGTATGTGTGTGTGTGTGTGTGTGTGTGCCTATATATATATTCAGTCTTGATCACTGCTATAACCCTGTTCCCTGGAAGAGGTCCTGACACATAGCGGGTCCTCTAGGTGTAACAACTAGCTAAACAGGGAATTAACTGGTGAACCCCACTCTCCACAGACTCTATCCTTGTCCTCCCTTCAGATCACTACTCTTGAGGCTCAGGCCTTGTCCCCCACCAGAACCCCAGACCTTGTTGCCCACCACACTCCCACACGTCCACTGGCTAGGGTGAGGATGTCCCTCGATTCTAGCAGTCTGACTAGACCAGCTGTGGGAAAGCTGCTTTCAGTGCCTCTCAGAGAGAAGGGACTGTCACCTCTGCAGAGGGAGCCAGAGCCTCCCCAGGACAGCCTCTTTGCGGGCTCACAGTCCTCCCTAAAACCCAGTTCCACGGACTCCAAAGTGTCACGGGCCTCGACTCCCATGCACAGCAGTATCTTCCAAGGTGAGCCTGAGACCACCTCAGTCCTTCCCCCTCGGCTCCCACTCAGCCCACGGTGCAGCCCCCACAGAGGGTGATCAGCACGACTGTCCCAAGGAAGACTGCTGCTCAGCTTGGTGGAGAACATATGAGCATACGGGAGCGTGCCAGACATCAGGGGGAAAGAAGGAAGAGAATGGTGAGAGCTGTGAAATTCAGATGCAGCCTACTTTTATCACAGCAAGGATTCCTCACCGCAGGCAGCCTGAGAGGTGCAGCGTCTCATGGGGTTTCTTCAACAGCCTGCAGGCGGCCCTGGAGATCCAAGCACTGGACTAGGAGTGGAGGCATGTGGGTCTCCAGCTTGCCTGGCCTCTCCCCAGTGGTCACTGCCTCAGTTTCTCTGCTTGTTTTTACTTGAGCCAGCTGAACAGAGGAATCAGAAGCCACATCCAGTCTGCGGCAGATCCACATGGAACTGAGCTCAAATTCACTCTTTGGCTGCATTTTCCTCTAAGAGAGAGATCTTCAGGGATTGCAGCTAAAATGCCTTGTTTAGAAAATGTGAACAGTGACCACATTGCTCAGGCCCCCACAGCACCTTGGAAGGTGCCCATAAGCATGAGTGGCCCTAGAGGTCCCTACCTCCCGGGCATCTTCCCTGTGCATGAGCAAAGGCATCTAGGAAGCCCACACCTGCCCATCCCATGGCCCTCAAGAGATGGAAGACACAGATGTAACTAACACAGAGATACAGCTGTGCACACGGAGTAAGGGGATGTGTGCGCACACACACACATTTGTCTGCACACACCCCCTTGGGCACTTATCACCAGAGTCTCAAGGGATGCTACATCGGGAGGACTCCTTTCTTTGAGTCCTCTTTGGCAGTGGAACAAGTCACCCAACAATTCAAAGGGACTCAATGGCGCTTAGACCTAGCAGCAGGCTTTCAGTGTTGCTATGGATACACAGAGAATTCTTTGAGGGCTGTAGGGTCCCTGGACACTGGCAAGCCCATTCTGAAGATGACCAGTGTCACTCCACTGTGGTTTCACACCAGCCCATTCCCCAGGACCACATTCATCCTGGGACTGATGCTTTTTCAGAAGATGGATCTAACTACAGTGACTTAACCAAAAATGGATTTATTTTTCTCTATTAACAGGAAGTTTGCACATAGGCGGTTGAGGACAGCTATGGCCACCATTGATGCCCAAAGGGGCCCGATATCTTCTTATATTTTCATGTTCATCCGCTCCGTATGTCAGCTGCACAGCACTTACAGGCAGCTGCTGCTCCAGACATCTCAGCCACTCTCCAGGCACAATGAAGGGGAAAATGTGCACACCAGAGCAACACATCCCTTGTCATCAGAAAACCAAGTTTTTTCTAGTAGTATACTAGGGAAAATTTCACTTTACCTCATTGGGAAGAACTGGGTCACATATCCATGTACCAGATCTGGGAAGAAAAAAAGAATGGAAATGAGACAGTCAGGTAGCAATGAGGAAATTGAGAACTCGACAAAATAATTCTGAATTTCATCTATGAACAAGAGGGAGACAAAATAAGAAACAGTAGAATAATGAGGGGAAACAGACCCTGCCAGATATTCAAACAGTTGACTTAGAAAATAAATTAGGTTAGATTCACCCTTTTGGCATGTATAAAACAAATTACAGAGGAACTGTAGAATTAAAGGTAAAAGTAAAACCGTAGAAGACTTGACAGATACATACATGACTATGTAACACTGGAGTGGGGAATATATTTCTTATGTGATAATATCAAAGAAAAAAATCATAAAGAATGATAGATTTAACTGCATTGAGAGTCAAAAGGTTTGAGTAGCAAAAACACAAAATTTTAATGTTGAAAGACAAACATTACTTAAGGAAATAGTTGCTATGTTCATCAAATTCTTCATATCTTTCAATGGGAAGGTATTTTGCAAATGACTAAAAAAAGACAAGAAGCAAATGCTTAGTTTATAAAGGGAGAAATTTAAATTTGCCGTAGAAAACAATGAGAAAGCTTAAACTCCCCGATAGTCAAGAGAATACAAATTAAAGCAACAATGGGTTGTTATTTTTTACCTCTAATGCATGCATATGTTTTAATAAGTGATTTGGAAGTTGTGGGATTTTAAGTGCTTTTTATATTCTCTTATTATCTCTGTTGTCTGAAGTTCTGCAGTATGAAATATTACTTGTTTAATATACAAATTATTTGAAACAGTGAAAAATGCACCTCATAACTGCACAATTCATCAGTGTAGCAGACTCGGTCCTCCAGAGACAGAACATGACTTCCTGACCCTCCCTGGGTATTTACAGCACATCTTGTGCTGTACATGGGAAGTGTTTGGCTGTGAGGCACCGGTGCTCATAGGGGTGTTTGGGGTCCCCGTGCCCAGGTCAGATGCTCTGGCTCCTGGAGTCTGTTCCTTCCACTTGGCCCCACCACACTGAGCCAGTGTCTCTGCATCTCCGTGATCGTGATGCCTTAGAGACTCACTGCCTCTGTTCACGTGAGACATGCCGCTGTCAGGCGGCCTTCCTGGGCATGCCATGCTGCAGACACGGATGGGGACCCCACCTGTGAGTCCTACAGTTCTCAGTTGGTGAGGCTGGTAAGGATCCTTCACTTCTGTGCTTCCAGTGTCTAACCCAGAGGCAGGAACAAGAGTAAATGTCTGGTTGGTGCCAAAGCCAAGCACTGACTATGGGCCATGGGCATTCAGAGGAGGAAGAGACCCCAGTGTGAGAGAAGTCTGGGGCTCTGGGAGGACATGAGGAGCTGGATTTGTCAGAAAGACGAAAAGAATGGGTGGGTGTGCCGGGGACACACTTGGGGAAGCCCAGATGCAGGAGGCACAGGCCCAAGCACAAGAATTGGAGAAAATCTCAGAGCCCTGAGGACCTTCCCTGTGCCCGTCTGTCCATTCGGCCTGCAGAGCCCCGAGGACCTGCCCTATGCCTGTCTGTCCATTTAGCCTCAGTGGGCAGACAGGCTGGTCCAAAGCTGCCCAAGGACAGGCAAGGCTCATCTGTCTCCCACTCTCCTGCCCTTGTTTTCTTCCAGAGCCTATTAGCAGAGCAGCCCCACTTGTCTGTAGAGAACAGAGCTCCTTGTTGCTTTGCAGGAGCTGGCTCTGCAGTGGTGAGGCCGGGTCAGCAGGCACAGGGGCCAATCCGATTAAACTAATTAGCAGAAGCAGGGAGGCTGCGGTCAGGCAATGAGTGTTTACACAAACAGACACACACTTATGATGCCTGTAGACACCATGGGGTGCCAAGCAGGGAGGCTGCTGGAGCACACGGCAATCACTGGCTGGGCCATCAAGAAATAGGCCTCTGTCACCACCAGGCAAGACATCAGGGCTGTAGGGTGCAGGACTTCTGCCCACACTAGGGAGCTGGGAACTGATCCTTCAGGCCACCTGAGTCCTGCAAGGCCCTGAAACTGGACGTCCACAAGGTCAGTTGCCCATTTTGCAAAGGTCATTCTGGAAGCCATGTGTACAGCAGATGAGGGCAGGAGTGTCCCAGGAGCTGGTGGTGCTGTGTGAGGAGGACCAGGCAGCCCTGGCTGGGGTGGGACGTGGACATGGATGTATTTTAGGAGGGAGACAAGGGTTAGACAGGTGGGGTGCTGCAGAGAGAGGGCTGTCCCTGTTCATGGCTCCGACACCAGGGGGAGGAAGCCCAGGCCTGGGGAAGGAAGAATGCCTCTGTGTTCTTCTGATGGGTTTAGCAATGCTAAGACTCCTGGGCAGATGATGAATACGTGCAAACACCCTGCTGTGTCCAAAGAAGGCAGGCCCTGGGGCTTCCTCTGTGAGGCAGGTGAGGTTTCACATGTTCTGGCCAGAGCTGGAGAGAGCACAACTATGACGAAACTTCTCGTGATGAGAAAGAAAAGAGATATGTTCTAGGAGCCCAGCTCTGCTTGGCGACTCTCACCCAGGGCTCACACTTGGGAAGGGGACCTGTGGCCCTGTGCACACTGCATTCTGGCTGGCCGTCCTGAGGCCCATCTCTGTTGCAGCACCCTGACCACTTACCTGTATTTCCCGTTCTCCCATGGGTCATCCCTTCAGGAATCTAGACCATTCCTTACACAAGGAGATCTGTCAGCCAGGGAGAAGGTGAGAAGCACAGAGAGCCCACGGACGCCTCAGAGCACAGGCACAGGCATGTGGCAGGGGCGTGCAGCCCCCATCCTCCTCCCTTCCAAAGGGAGCCTTGCCAGTCACAGAGCACCATGCTCTGCATCGGCTTGTGGCCTTGATCTCTGCTGCCTCACATCCTTAAGGGTAAGATGACCGTATGATGTCCAAACTGGGACACCATTAACAACTATGCTATTAATAGCTATGCTGGGGCCGTAGGTGTAAATGGAGACAGGTTAAGTGGGACACATGTTTTATTTGCCAAGGAGTTGCAGGGGGACAAGGATTGACCGACTGATTAAAAAGACCCTGCGCTTTTCAGTAGGAGTGAGAAGCTCACTAGCTAAGAAATGCCCCACTTCCAGGCACTGGTGACCTCGGGGGCTCGTTATTAGCGCCAGGAGCTGCCTCAGGGAGCACTAACAGCCGCTCATCCAGAACACCATTGCCGTCTCTCACCAATACCATTTCTGTTCCTTACAGGAACTCTGCAAATTAGGAAGCTTTTAAAGATGAAGCAATTGGCCTGAGAGAGGCTCAGGGGCTCCCCTCTGCACACAGCTGGGAGGTCCAGGCTGCCTCCCTCACTCTGTGGCTGCATCCGATCAGTTTATTAAGATCTGATGACACAGCTTATCCTTCATTTTCAAAACCATACCGAGCCCAGCGTCTCCCATCTAAGCTCTTCTATATTCTCCTTAAATCAGCAATTTCCTCTCATTGTCCCCTCTCTATCAGAGGAGCACACTGCTATATCCACGCTGGTGCAGAGGGAGTGGCTGGGTGACTGGGAGACATGTGATTGGGCTGCGCTATGCCATGAAGACTCCGAGCAGAGCTGTAATCAAAAGTTTGCCGCATGTGAGGAAAATCCTGGACTAGAATGGCCAGTATCTGGGACCCATGACATTGTGGGTTAGAGCCAGGTGCACAAGGCAGAACTCAGCACCATAGCAGGGACAGTAGGCCCCATAGTCAACCTGGGCACGTGGAGCCACATCCTGGGGACCAGGGAGATAGGCCAAGGCCCATGCCTCAGGCTCAGGGACTCAGGCTCAGACAAGCAGCCGGCACACGCTCAGCACTTAGAGAGTCAGCCAAGGCTGACATGGAAGCGTCAGAGCCCAGGGAAGCCAGGTAGGACCAAGGCAGGCTCCAGGGTAGGAGGCCACCACAGGCCACCTCTTTCCTCTTCACACCAGTTATTCATCCTCATCAGAGTGATTTAGAACATCAGAAAATCTAAAAGTAAAGGAAGAAAATTACAAATCCCAATTCCTGACACTGTTACTGTTAATCTTTAATAACTGCCTCCGGTTTCTTGTTTTTCATAAATTCTCAAGATTTGGTTCTTACAGAACAGTAATGCTACTTGATTTTTCACATGCTCTCCCATTCTGATGTTTTTTTTGTTTTCTGAAAACGTTTCATAAATGTTTTCTCATCTTAAAAAATAGCCAGTGGTATCACAGAATATGAAGTTGCAAAGTGTTGCAGCAAATGGATGTACCCTGATTTCCTTGGTGGTTTACCTATTAATGGACGTCGCTTTGTTCTCCATTTTTGCTATTATTAAATAAACACCCCAAGACAGGTGAATAGTCTTAAAACTATGTTTTCATTTCAGATTAACTTCTCAGAATGGCGGTGAGTGAATAGGAGCTTGGTAATACTTTAAGGCCTTAGGTACATATGGCCAATTGCTTTCCATAATCTCTACATTACTCATTACACACATTTCAGCAGTACTATTCTTTCCCTGAGACTCACTTCACTGATCAGAAATATTCAAGCAGCATTTTCTGGGCACTTTCTATATGCCAGATCCTTGGCTACAGCTACATCCTTCCCCAAACCAGCAATTCTGGTCCCCAGAGGGGGAAAATCAGCACAGACCCTCCTAGACATGCTTTGGGGGACACAGAGTTCCAGGATCACAGCACATGGCTGAGGGACCATCAGCTTGCATGCTGGCACAGGTGGAATGGTAGGGCCAGGTGGCCTCGCTGGCCTCACCAGTCAGCTCTGTGTAGAGGGAATGTATTAGAGAAAACCATATAAAATTGTCAACAATCTACATGTTTTAGCTTCAAAACCAGAAATTTCATAAGGTATACAATTTATAAAAATGTTCTATTCGCCACACAAAATTTGGAGGGAAATGAGGGCTTTGGAGTTTGAATCTTTAGAATTGAATCCTGGCTACATAGTTCATTTGCTGAGCAACCTCGGTCAAGTTACTCAACCTCTCTGACTCCATAAAAAAGGATAACTATGTCATTTCCAGGTTGCTATTAGTAAACTGGAGTCATTTTGTGAGTGTGACACCTGCCCATCACAGGGCTGGGGCTCAGAGGTCCGGCACACCATTTAGAAGTCCACTATCCCTGTTTAGAAATTCTTAGTGATTCCTGAACGACAGGCCTACTGGCCATTTTGCACTGAGCCCTGAAATTAGACAGCTTGGCCTGGATTAAACCTTGCTGTGACTCAGAAAAAAACACACCCCACAATGCAGGCCTCAGAAGCAAAAGCTGACCTTTTAATGCTCTCCTCTCTTCAGTTCCATCCTCCTCAGGGCCAGCTGGTTTCTCCCACCGCCAGCCATGACACCTTGGGGTATTACTCTAAATTTCCCTCTGCCTTGCAGTGTAAAAACTGGCCATAAAGAAATTTTATGACCTTGTTTAACTATAAGTCATAGGATGCACATTTTAGAAAGGGTCCTCCTGTACCCAGAAGGAAGGAAAGCTGCTCAGAGGCCAAGAAGAATCTAGACAGGCTGTGCTGGGTTCCCTTCCCATCTGTTAGCATCAGAGTATACATCATATTTCTACACAGCTCTCCATACTTTGCTGAACTTAAGCATAATGTGGACAATATCCCCTACATCTTTGTGTCTTTATTCTGAAGACTCCCATGTACACATTAAATAAATTTCTATGCCTTTTCTCCAATTAATCTGCCTTTCATGAATTCATTTTTTTTTTCAGTAAATAGCCACCATAAGTCCCTAAAACAGCTTTTCATCATGATTGGTACTCAACAAGCATCCCTCTCCCTCCCTCATCTTGGTACAGTTAAGATATAATTTGTACCCATCCTTTTAAAAACTCACTTAACACACATCCTACAATGATGACATGAAAGAGAGGAAACATTTTTTGTGTTGGAAAGCTTATGTGTTTCTTGATTAATGGTGTAGGTGGCAAATAATCAACTCAAACACTCCTCAGTCCCCCACTGTGTATAGGTACCATACCGGAGGGGCCAAGGGAACACTTTCCTTTAGCCCTCTGAAGGTTCACTGAAAATCAACTGTCAAAAAGTAAATTAATGGGATAATAGGCATAAAATTGTACACATGAGTTTTTCAAAGATACTTTTATGCCAGTGATTTTCAACTGGTGTGCCAGAGCACACTGGTGGCCATGAGAGGATCTTAGGTGTCCTGTGAAAATTTTTACAGATCATTAAATAAATTATATTTGAAAGAAGTTCAAAGCACAGTATGTATATTCTCTTTTTTTACACTTTTTTAATCAACATAATTTAAGCATGCCACAGAAGTTAAACTGTAGGTTCAAGTGTGCCATGAGATGAAAAAAAAAGTTGAAAAACAATTTTATACATACATTTTCTTGAGGTTACAGAAAAAAATAAGAAGAGAGGACCTGGCCAGAGAGGTGTTCTTGTTACACAGGTGAAACTGCAGAGCTGGAAGTCCTCAGAGAAAGGATATGAGGAATTTTTGTTTCAGACCTGTAACAATGTCAGAGTTTCGGTTCAATTTTCCTAAATCTGGACAACCTGGCCACATCAATGCAGATTCTCCACATGGGCAAAAGTCTTCCACAAAACATAGCTCTGACTCATGACGGGAATGCCTGCTGACTACAGACTGAGCTAAACCTCCAGCTGTCCCCTCTGCATCCTCTGGCGCTCGGCATCCCCTCAGGTCAGGCCCAGCACCCCCCAGCCAGGTGGGACAGAGTCTATGCTCTGAGCCTGTAGTTCTACAATCAGATTCTGTCTCCTACCCATGTCCTCTGCCCACTGTCACCATCCCACAGCCCCCAGGGGCAGGACTGTGTCCTGCTGGGCAGGGCCACTGCAGGGGTGCGCTCTCAGGATGTCCTTGCCCTCACCATGCTCGCCTCCCTCTGATCACTGCTTGCCCTGGCTCCAGGACAGCATAACCACAAGTGTGCACTGGCCATGTCACCCCTTTGCTCAGGACCTTCAGTGACTCATCACAGTCCAAACACGGCAGCCTGTACCTTTGCAGTGCGGCCTTCAGGGACCTCCTCAACCTTTTTCCCTGTCACCCTGGGCACTTTCTTGTGTGCCTCACCTGGTACAGGCACACGCGGGCTCCCCTGTGTCACCATAATCACCAGTACCTCTCCCCACCACAACGGCCTCAGTGAGTCCTCCTCTGCCTTCAGGTCTCCAAGGCAGCACCTTCCGTAGCACGTCCTCTAGCCCAGGCTCAGTGTCCCGCCCTGCACTCCCCCAGGGCGTCCCTGCTGGAAGCCTGGCCACACGGTAGCTTCGATGACCACATCCTTGCTGGGCTTCCTTTAGTGCACTTGCTGCCTACTGTGTGCCTTCAGCTAGCACAGTGTCTGACAGCTGCTGAGTCAATTGAAAAGCAAACAAATTTGAGAACTTAAGATGGTGCCGGCTTCCTTTCTGTCACCTTCCTCAGGGACAGCTTGGTATTCTTTGTTGCTTTGATCACTGTACCTTGTTACTTTCTCCTAAAAGTCTCTCTAGGTAGAGAATAACTGTCATAGGCTTGTCCAGGATGTTTCCTTCTCCACAGACCTCACAAACTCTTGCTTCTGGAGTCCTGGACTTCTAATTAAGACACAGGGAAGTAAGTTGAGATTTTTTTGTCCTTTTTTTTTTTAATGAGAAAAAAATATCAGTCCATCACCTGGGTAGAGTGCCATAGTATCATAGCTCACAGCAACCTCAAACTCTTGGGCTTAAGAGATACTCTTATCTCAGCCTCCTGCATAGCTGGGACTACAGACTTGTACCAGGACTCCCAGCTAGATTTTTCTATTTTTAGTACAGACAGGGTCTTACTCTTGCTCAGGCTGGTCTCTAACTTCTGAGATCAGGCAATCTACCTGCCTCAGCCTCCCAGAATGCTAGAATTACAGGTGTGAGCCACCATGCCCGGCCAGTAATTTGTGTTTCTTACACTTACAGTTACTTGAAACAAAATGTATTCACAATTCCTGTTTGCACTTCATCTCATCTAACCTTTCATAACTAATTTCCAGAATGGGATATAAGTTTATCCCCCTTTATCTGTCTCTTCCTCCTACCATGTATTCTTCTTTCTCAGGCCAGTCCTGCTCTTTTTTAACCCACTATATACACATAATGGCTTCAACAGTAAACCTGAAATTCCAGAGGTCGAGCCAGGGATCAGGATGTGAATATCAACATTAAATCAAGACTTACCTTCCACACCTCACAGGACCCTGTGTTAAATAATAGACCAAGGGGCAATGCCTGTGGCTCAAAGGAGTGGGGCACAGGCCCCATATGCTGGAGGTGGTGGGTTCAAACCCAGCCCCGGCCAAAAACTGCAAAAAAAAAAAAAAAAAAAAATAGACCAAGCTACCACAAACCCTGAGTCAGGCAACCAACCCACTCAGATTGATTCTGTGGATCAGAAAGAGATAAAAGCCAAATCTTCCTTGAGCAGGAGTGAATGCTTAACTCCAGAAGTCTAGAAGCTTTTCCTACTTTCAAATTTAGTAATATTTTTATCAAATTATACAAGGAACTTCCAGAATATCAGAGAGGGGCTCCCAAAATCCACTCCTTCATCCAAGCAATGAGAACCTGGAAAAATCAACTTTTTTAGAAATATGAAAATGAACCAAAAGTTTTCAACAACTCAAGGTGCTTTGCTTCAGAGAAAGTGGATATGTTTCCGGAAGAATAGTGAGCTTTGCGGTTTCAAGTTTCATATTCCCAGGTCCCTCTTCCCAGCTCTCCAATGGCCTAAAAATCAGCAGGCTTGTAGTGTCAGTGGTTGTAAAGACCATCATCATCCTAGCAATTAAATGGTTCAGAGAGGGCTTGAGGAGCCTCAGAAAGCCCTGTCTGGATAGCACTGTTCTCTGGAGAAGCCCCATTCATAGAACCTAACATTATCTAACTTGACAGAAGCTCTATCAGTGCAAGGAGAGCTATCGCCAGAGCATTTGTTAAAGATAATCACTGGCAATTGTTTCATGTCACTGAGGTGCTGATGGCAATGAAGCATGCAAGAGTTTGGCCAAAAACTTAAAGGAAGACCCAGGGGAAGGATGTTATGGTGGCTTTGAAATGCTTCAGGCTTTTTCTGTGATTCCAGAAGAATGTATTCATATACAGGAAAGTGTGTATACTCAGGAATGACCTAAAAGGCCCTACTCTCTCACCTGTGTCAGAACTTGAGAACCTGCACAAGGAGGAAGTGAAGAACAAGACAGTGTTGCCAATCACAGAGCCCCCCAATACATGAAAACACTAAAACAAAGAAGGGAGAAATGGGAAATTCAAAAATAATAATTGGAGACTTAATCCCCTACTTTTAATAACGTATAGAACAACTATCCATCAGTCCACAAACTGTCCACCAACCACACCTAACATTCATGAAACATTCCACCCAACACAATTTTTTTCGGAAACACATTGCACTTTCTCCAGAATAGCCCATACATTAAAGAAAAGACCAAACATCCACAAATCTAAAAGATTGAAATCATGCAAAGTGTGTACTATAGCCATGATGGAATTAAATTAGAAATCAAAAATAAAGGGAAATTTGGGGAATTTTTAAGGATGTATAAATTAACATACTCCTAATAATCACTGAATCAAAGAAGAAATTGCAAGAGGAATTAGAAAATAATTTAAGATAAAATATAATAAAATTTGGGGATAAAGATAAAGCAGTGCTCAGAGGAAAATGTATAGCTATAGTGTTTTTAAAAGAAAGATCTTAAATCAATAATCTATGTTTCCATTGTAAGGAAATAGTCAAAAAAGTACAAACTGAACACCAGGGAAGCAGAAGAAAGAACATAAACTCAGAATGTAAACAAATGTGGCAGAGAACGGAAGAATAACAGAGGAGAGAGATTAAAGAGGCGGTAGAGTAACAGCTTCCCTGCAACTGGGCGCAGCAAGGCTGGGGAGACAAGATTCCAGGCATCTCGGGCTGGTGGGATCTGCCTATGATCATCCTTTTGCGGATTCAGGGAGCCAGCAAGGGATTTCTGGACCCTAGGAGGAGGACAAAAACAGTGGAAAACTGGCAAGTGGTTGCATGTGTTCGATCGACCTAATCACGCCGGCAACCGTGAGTACAAGCAGCAGTGAGACTACAAACCATAAAGGCCTTACCTGTGAACTGTTTTGGTGTTCTTGGACTTGGCGCTCAATTGAGCTGCCTTGGGGAGAGCTTCAGCAGGAGTGTGGAGAACTTTGGGCATTGTCTGGGGGCCCAGACTGAGCCACTGAGCCGGGCGCAGGAAGCCATTGTGAAAAAAAACTGCCCTGGCAAGCTCCACCCTCAGGGTCCTAGAGCAAGGATCAGGAGGGACAAAGTAACCTAGTGACTGAGCAGCCTAAAAACGGGGTCTGAGCTGCCTTACAGCCTTAATCCTTAGGGGCAGCATGAGGCAGTTTTGGCACACTGGAGCCTTGGGCTGTTGCCCTGGGTAGAGTGCCGTGATGTTACAGCTCACAGAAACTTCAAACTCCTGGGCTTGGCGCCACCCAGACCTCCATAAGAGCTGTGCAGCAACCCCCAACCAGTGACCCGAACCCACCGGGTCTCCAATTTCCCTGACCAGGAACTGCGGGAGCCACGGAACCCTGCGTCCTCCCTCCTGTGTCCTCCCAGCCTCCACACTAGCCTGTTCATTTGGCCAGGGACTCTGGTAGCTGCATGCCCTCTGGAGCCCTCCCTGCCTCTGCACAGAGCCCTTCTCCTGGACAGAGACTGCTGGAGCCTTGGGCTCTCTGTGCCAAAGTCACTGGGCACCAGGCACTCTCAGAACCATGTGCACCACCTCCAGCCCTGTTGCTGGATCTGGGCGTGTCACACACCGGAGCTGCTTCCACAACCAGCACTCCCTAGCTAGAGCAGCCCCAGAGGAACTACACAGGGTCACTCCCTACAAAGATCCAGCAACAATAGAGTGATCCCACTGGGGTCTAATCTTGGAGAGACACCTCCCCAACTCTGAGGACAGCCAGAGGCAATGGTGAAAAAACAATCATGAGACGAAATCAACAGAAAAATTCTGGAAATATGAACAGAATAGATCAACTCCCCCAAGGATCAATGAGGCAGAAACAGCAGAAGACCCCATGCACAACAAATAGCTGAGATGTCAGAAATTGAATTCAGGATCTGGATAGCAAATAAGAACAAATTAGAATTCCAAAAGTTTATCTCAAGAATTCAATGGATTCAAAGACCAAATGAACAGAGATTTTGAAACATTGAGATAAGAAGTTGCATCGCTCAAAGATCTGAGAAACACAGTAGAATCCCTCAGTAACAGAATGAAGCAAGCAGAAGAAAGGATTTCTGACATTGAAGACAAAGCTTTTGAACACTCCCAAACCCTTAAAGAAGAAGAGAAATGGAGAGCAAAAATAGACCACTCTCTCAGAGAGCTCAGGGATAATTCAAAGAAAACCAATATTCATCTTATAGGGATCCCCGAAAGTGACAAAGTGGCTTCACAAGGCACAGAGTCTTTTCTCCAGAAGATTATAAAGGAGAACTTTCCAGACATGCCAAGAGACTTCGAAATTCAGATAGCAGACAGCTTCAGAACTCCAGCATGATGCAGTCCGAATAAAACATTCCATAGACACATCATAATCAATTTCACTAAAGTTAATATGAAGGAAAAAATTCTGAAAGCTGCCAGACAAAAGAAAATCATTACCTACAAGGGGAAGAATATTAGAAAAACTGCAGATCTCTCTGCTGAAACCTTTCAAGCCACAAGAAGATGGTCATTGACTTTTAATCTCCTAGAACAAAATAACTTTCAACTCAGGATCCTGTACCCAGCTAAACTGAGCTTCATTTATGACAGAGAAATTAAATACTTCAATGACATTTACATGTTGAAGAAATTTGCCAAAACAAAACCAGCTCTCCCAGGACATTCTTAGACCTATCCTCCATTAAGACCAGCATAATTCTCCACCACAAAAGTAAACCCACCCAAAATATTTTTGATCAAATTCCAATTTCCACAGTCGCAAAAGAATTAAAAATGTCCACTGGACTCTCGAAAGGCTTAACAATATTCTCAATTAAAGTGAATGGTTTAAATTGCCCCCTAAAGAGGCACAGGCTGGCTGACTGGATACAAAAACTAAAGCCAGATATCT
>CAUYPK010018070.1:0-31848 GCA_963574355.1 Loris lydekkerianus | reverse complement strand
AAAACCTGAACTTAAAATAAAAAACTTTGCTATACACCATATCAGAGTGTATGGCCTGTTTCTTGAATTAATAATTACAGGAGCGAGTTTTACACCTACAGCAAAGCTTCTGCTCGTTCGTGTCTCCGGTCACGCAACATATATCAAAATAAAGACAGAGGATTTTTAAAAAAAATGAAAAAATTACATAACTGTTTCGAGACAATTATACTTGGCTACAAGGATGAATAACGAAGGTGGCATAATTATGGGGTTAGGCAGGCTGTTGATGAGCTGATATCTTCACAGAAATATTTTTTGTGTAAGGTTGTGATGGCCTTTGTGCAAGGTTGTGGTTTTTGCAGTCTTTTTGTTTGTTTGTTTTTATTCAATCATAACTGTGTACATTGATGCATTTATGAGGTTCAGTGTACTGATTTGATAAACAATTTGAAATGCTTACATTGAACTGATTAACACATCCATCGCAATTATACTCTTTTCTTAATAGTTTTAAAATGTACCATTGCATCATGCAATGTGAGGTCTCAAATGCCCTCTCTTTCTCCCTCCCTTCCCCCTCTCTCTTCTTCCCTTCTATTTTCTGGACCATAGTTATAGTCCAGAAAGTTGTATGAATGTGTAGGTGATTCCATATTGATTTCATAGTAGTATTGAGTACATTGGATACTTCTTTTTCCATTCCTGAGATATCCTACTAAGATAAATAACCAGGTAAACATAAAAGATGTGAATTCTTCATCTCTTTTATGGCTGCATAGTATCCCATGGTGTACACATTCACATTAATTGAGAGAATTGATAAGCCTGGTAGTGTTTTGGGTGTCATGCTTTTCAAATGTCCACTGGACATTTTTAATCCTTTCAGCAATGTGGAAGTTGGGTTTTGTTCAAAAATTTCTGATGAATTTGCTTTGGTGGTAGAGCATTGTGCTGGTCGTTGTGGAAGATGGGACTGAGAATATACTGGAGGGCTGGTTTAGTTATGGCAAATTTCTTCAACATGTGTATGTCCTTAAAGTATTTGATTTCTCCATCACAAATGAAGCTCAGTTTAGCTGGGTACAGGATCCTGGGCTGAAAGTTGTTTTGTTTTAGGAGATTGAAGATCGATGACCATCCTTTTCTGGCTTGAACGTTTCGGCTGAGAGATCTGCAGTCATTCAGATATTTCTCCCTTTTTAGGTGATGCTTTTCTTACATCTGGCTGCTTGCAGAATTTTCTCCTTTGTCTTAACTTTGGCAAAGTTAATCACAATGTGTCTAAGAGATGCTTTATTCAGACTGATTCTTGCTGGGCTTCTGAAACTATCTACTATCTGAAGATCTGTATCACTTGTAATGCTTAGGAAATTCTCCTCTAAAATGTATTGGAGTAGAGCAGCTATACCTTTAGGACCATCCTCTTCTCCTTTGGGAATTCCTTTAAGACAAATGTTTGATCTTTTGGAATGGTCCCACAACTGTCTCAGGGAATGATCAGTTTTTGCTCTCCATTTGTCTGCCTCTTTAAGCATTTAAGAACATTTAAAAGTTTTGTCTTCAATTTCAGAGATCCTTTCTTCTGCCTGGTCCACTCTATTACTGAGAGATTCCACTGCATTTTGGAGCTCCTCAAATAACTTTTTTATTGCCTTGAGCTCTGCTATCTCTTTTCTCATTATGACCATATCTATCTTTGGAGACTTTGTCTTCGAGTTCATTAATTTTTTGAGACAACTTTAGAACTACTCTTTGTATTTCAATTTCTAACTTTTCTTCCATTCCATTCATCTTATTTCCTGACAATATTCTGAATTCAATTTCTGACATTTCAGCTATTGGTCTATACATGGCATCTTCAGTTTTATATCCTTTGTCATTCCTTGCAAGGGTTGATCTACTCTGGTTATTCATGTTGCCAGAGTTCTTCTGTTGGGTCTGCACCATATTTATTTTCCACCATTTGGTTATTAGAACTGGTAGGGTGAGTTTGAATTGGGGTTCCCAGGTAGTAGAGATAATCATCCCCTTATCAAAGCGCTAGGCTTTGTAATTGTGGCTTACCCCCTACAACCTTACAAAGGCCCCTTTCTGAGTTTTGGCCGGAGACTCTGAGGACCTACTTGGTGAGGTAGCGCAAGCTGGCTCTGTTTTGGTATCACCCAACACTACACTATCCTAAGAGCCCACTGTATTAGGTTTAAATCTTAGCTGTGGAGAGATACAGACAGCTGCAGCATCCCACTCCCACCCTTTAGTTCTTTTCCACTACAAAACTTCAGTCAGACTCAGAGTGACCCCAGGTGGACAGCCCCAGAGACGAGTTCCAATCAAATCATCTCAGGTAGTACAAACCCTGCTCAACAGAGAGGGATCCAAGGGTCTCCAAGAGCACAATTGGAGCTGGGTACCATGCCCCCACCCACAGGTCTCAGTCCACACCTGGCAAACATGTGCTTACCAGCCCAGTTGGAGTCAGGGGACCATGCTCCCCCTACAGGTCTCAGTCCACATCCAGAGGCTTGCCAGCTCTGTTGGAGTCAGAGGACTATGCCCTTGCCCTTAGGTCTCAGTCCACAACTGGCAAGTTTCTGCTTGCAGGCTCCATCTGGGCTGGGGACCAGCCCCACCTTCCAAACTCAGTCCACATCAGGCAACCCCTCTCCCAGTTGTGGGCACTGTTCTGCACCTCTTCCCACCAGACACAGCCCGAAAGGAGATCAACACCACCACTGGCCAGGCAAAATCATAACCAGGGGACTGCTCCTCCTCCCACTGAGTGCTCCTTTCTTCCCATACCCTCTTTCTTCCCCAGTAATCACAGATTCTGTCCTGATGTTTGAAAGTCCGCACTATGCCCAGATCTCTCAGGAAAGGGCCAAACACTCTGCACTCTGCAGAGGGCAGAACTTCAGACCGCCATGTGAAGGGGTGAAGGGTGAACTTGGAGTTTGGAATTGTAGGGGAAAATATCTGTTCAATTTTATGTCTGGTAAGGTGATGTCTAATTAGGTTTATAAGTGGGACCTCCCTAGAGAAAGAGACCTGGTGTTTAGCGGCTCTTTGAGGTTATAGTAGAGGTCTTTTGTTCCATGCTCACTCACAGAGGGCCCACAGTGGGCCTCCTGCTTGGGGGAGGGGTCTCCCATCCTTTAGTCTATAGGCTGTCTACCTTCAATTTGTTTTCTTGAATGCTCTTCTTGGAGTTACAGCTTGTCAAACTTCATTCTTGGCTCAGCTTCCCCACCTTTGGCTTCATAGAGTCTGATTTTGTCTGGTTTTTCTCCCTCTGGTCAGGAGCCTCTCTGCTGAGGATTGCTACTAGTTGGCCATCTTCCAGCATAATTTTTTTTTTAAAAAAACAGCAATATTGGTGGTTGGACTGCAAACTAATACAATATTTTTGGAAGGAAGGATGGAGAATCCTCAAAGAACTCAAATTAGACCTCCCATTTGCTCTTGTAATCTCATTACTAGGGATCTATCCAGAAGAAAAAAAAAATAATTTTATCATAAGGACATTTGCACTAGACTGTTTATCGTAGCTCAATTTACAATCACCAAAATATGGAAGCAACCTAAATTCCCACCAACTCAGGAATAGATTAACAAGCTATAGATTGTTAGATTAACACCACTGAATACTATTCAGCTATTAAAAAAGATGGAAACTTCACATCTTTTGAATTAACCTGGATAGAGTTGGAACAAATTCTTCTTATAAAAGTATCATAAGAGTAGAGAAGCAAGAATCCAATGTACTCAATTCTAATATGAAGCCAATAGATGATCTAATAAATACTCACATAAGAGAAAATTCAAATTAATTCAAGGTGGGGGATGGGTAAACAAGGGAGGGGGGAGAGGAGAAAAAGAAGGAAGAGGGAAGGAGGGTTATGGTATATGGCACATCTCTTGGGTATGGGACACAATTATAAGAGGAACTTTTCCTAACAAATGCAAACAGTGTAACCTAATTCTTTGCACCCTCAATGAACCCAAAGCAATAAAAAAAAAAAAAAAAAAAAAATTGACTGGAGCCAGACATGGATTTCTGTATGATGGTATCTAAGAGCACATGGAAATAATCACTCCTGTTAATGTTACTGGCTATGAATTTAAGGCAGAGTAAAAATATTACTTAATTCAATGTTTAAAATATAAGATTGTCACCCATTATTATTTGAAAACAGTGACCAAACCTTTGGAAACATTTAGAGCCCACCATGCCTATGCTCAAATGCCTCATGTAGCAGAGAAGTAGATATCATCCAGGCACTGACAGGGTCACTATTTTTCTGACTCTATTTATTTGACATGCTCAATTGGAAATACCACTCCTCTAAGCCACTTGTGGGAACTGAAAATAGGGCTTGAAAGGAACTTAGTTAAAGCTGAAGCCCCACAGCATGGGACAGCTGGATATACATACAAGCATACAAGCCCTATGTTATCTTTTGAAGTCCCCCAGCTAGAGAAACAATAAATGGCAGGCAGCTGAGAATTAAAGGAAAAAGTCCTCCATGTCCCAGTGAATGAGTGCTTTAGAAATCCAAGTAGATGTTTAAGTTGGGTTCTTTTTATTGTAGCTTCATAAAGGTCTTTTTAAAAATGCGTTTTAACTCAAAGTCAAGCAACATTGACATAGAGAATGTCAACATGTGATGGATAATGGAAACTAACCAGCAAACAGCTGAGGATCTAAAATCTGCCTCCCAAGATAATCTATAGTTGATTTGCTTCAGAATTTCCTAATCTACAAATCTCGTTCTGTTTCTATATTGGAGTCATGAATTCCTTCATCTCACTTAAATGTTCTATAAGTATTTCTAATATGCATCCAGGGTCCAGAGCCATTGAATCTGCCTCTAGATAGAAAATTATAGGAGATTATTTGAATGAGGAAGAATAAACATTGATATGGGCATGAGGGAATACAGGTATTTCATAAGCATATAATACTACCAGATAGCTATTCAAGATAAAAATAAGAGACTATTCTACATAATAAAATACTATACATATAAAAGGCAACCAATTTAAGTCTCAGAAAGCCAAAAGAAAAAGATATGGATGCTGGGTCACCACAGATCCCCAGTTTTCTTCTGGCAAATATCCACTTTCCCCACTATCAACTAGTACAGTTCAAATAAACTTAACTTCACTCTCCAGATCTAGAATAAAGTGGGCATGTGTAACCAGGCTAGCCAATCTAGGCTTTTTATTTCTCTGGCCACAGTAATTGTTCAAGGATGGCCAAAAGGCCAAATCATACAAAATAAGATAATTTTGCTACAAGTATAAAATTATGAAAGATGGTCTTTCTCATGAGACTTCAATCTGAAAGGATCTAAGTTAAAGTTGGTGGATCAAATACTTCTAATGCAAAAGAAGACTTATTCAAGAATGGGTCTACTAGAAGAGAAGTGTGGCCAAGAGAATTTGAAAGAGAAAGCAGGACATGATTACATCATTTGGGTGTCAGTGGCCAACAGAGCTTGAAGCTAAATCTACAAATAAATTTTAAGTTATAAGAGCCAACAAATTCTTTTTAAAATAGATTTTTGATGGGACTTTGGTAATTCATCCTAAATGAAACACACACCCATCAGTGCAACAGGCATTTTCTTTCTTTCTCTCTGTTCCCATTCCTAGCATAAACATAAGATATTATTTACATAGAGCCCAGTACTCATATTCATAAGCATAGTATCACAAACCAATTCACTCATTGTCCTTTCCAAAAGCCCTTTAATCCCATCTAGCCCGATGATAGACAGGTCTAGAAGGATTATGTCTATACTATTACACAAAGAACACAAATGCTTGACTGAAAGGGAGTTAGGCTGTGTTTGTCATAATCAGCAGTTTCTGTCATTCCAGAGATCAAGACACAGATACATAAAGAGGATAAGTACAAGGGAAAAAAAAAAAAAAGGAAGAAGAACATAGACATATCAGAGTAAAACTGCTGGCACCTAAAGACTAGTGGAAAATCTCCAAGGGAAGCCAGGGGGAAAATGCATATTCTTAAAAGAAGCCCTAATAAGATTTACAGCTGATTTCACAACAATAAGAATGAATGGCATCTTCAAAATGATGTTATAAATCACAACTGTAAGTGTATTAAGGAAAAAATGTGTGAGAGAGAGAGAGAGAGAAAGAGAGAGATCTGGCAGTTTGAAAATCTTTCTTAGTATATAAGCTGGTGCTATAAGTATACCATGAAATACTATTCAGCCATTTAAAAAAATGGAGACTTTACAGCCTTTGTATTGACCTGGATGGAAGTGAAACACATTATTTTTAGTAAAGCATCACAACAATTGAGAAGCATGAATCCTATGTATTCAATTTTGATATGAGGACAATTAATGACAATTAATGACACGTGGGGTGGGGGAAGGGGAGAGCAGAGAGAGAGAGAGAGAAGAAGGGAGGGAGTGGGGTCTCGGTGTGTAATACACTTTTGGGGGGAAGGCACAATTGTAAGAGGGACTTTACCTAACAAATGTAATCAGTGTAACCTGGTTTCTTGCACCCTCAATGAATTCCCAACAATAAAAAAAAAGTCAAAACAACCTAAAAAAAAAAAAAAGAAAATCTTTCTTAGCATAACACCAAAGCTAGAAACCATGAAAGAAAAATAGGGTAGATCTGACCATATAGAAAGTATACATTTATACATTTTTTTAATTTAAAATAAATGCTATAAAATTTAGAAGCTATCATTATTAATAGATAAACAGCCTTTATAAATCACTAAGAAAAATGCAAGCATCCTAAGACTGACATAAGCAAAGACATATACACAAATCACAAATACACAAATATAAATTTCTAATAAACATGAAAATATTTAACCTCATTAATAATGAAAATATAAATTAAGCCAAAATGTTACAGAATACTTTAGCTATGAAATGGTTGATGTTTAAAATAAATTTAATACTGAATTTTCAGAAAAGATGCTAATAATTAGGCCCCTCACGCTGTTGGTAGGAGTATAGATTTATGCAATGCAATCTCTCAGGAGGGCAACTGGGCAGCACATGTGAAAAATAAAAATTTTAAAGAACCTGCCCTTTAGCCCATTAGTTATATTTCTAGGAAAAGATTCTTAGTCAATAAGCAAAAAGTTAGGTGAATAATTCACTATGAAGTTTATAAAGCACTGTTTAAATAAGTAAAAATTTAGAAATAGCCTAAATCTTCAACAATGGGAGAATCATAAATATATATTAAGGAGTCGCAATAACTTGTAACAAAAAATACAAATAATTACACATTGTATTATTTCACTATTATTCCATTTTTATAGAAGATTTTTATAGACTATACATCACATTTTGTGGCACAGCACAAATTGTAGATATGTTGTCCTAGACTCCATCAAATGCTTCTCCTGATTTACTCAATCTCACTGACCTCCCAGGTTTAACAAAGAGTCACATGTGAACCCTGATGTAACCAACATGAATGAGTCTGATGGTAAAGAGTGCCTCAAGGTAGGAGACACACTGGGGACGTGAAGGCTCTTGGTCGACTCTCAGATCACATTCCAAAAGTTCTGTTTACCTATCTGGGAAGCCTCAGATAGTTAAGGCTCAAAGAAATAAGAGATGAATCTGATATGTTCTTGTCTTACATCTTGCTTTGATGCAACTTTATTAATAACTTTGATGAAGAAAAGTAGCACCTGGATTTAAAAGATCACACTGGAATTTGGCATTATTGCCATTCATGCAAAGAATTCTCAAAGTTTTAAAACATCATCTGTGTTTATGCCCCAATCGGACTGAATCGGTAGTGACCCCCAGTTATCATCTGAGATGTTCTCTTCAATATTCCCTGAAAGCAAATCCTTTTCAGCCTCCTCTTTTTTAAACACAATCCCTCTGCATCCTTCCTCAAATCTAGGTGGTATTATATTTTGTTGAGGGTAATAGTGAATGGTGAGAGTAAGACAACAAAGGATAAGATTAAATATTCCTTAATCAGATGTCTAAGAATCCAGGCAAATTTACTAAAATTATGACCGTGCAAATGTTGACTCTAGCATGCTTTCAGAAAAATCCAGTTAAATCTATATCAACATTCCAATGCAGATGATCCAAGTCAAACATTATTATCTTTTATACTAAGTTTCTGTTGCCAGGACACGCATTCTCTTTTTGTGATCTCAGCAATGGAGATTAAAAAAAAAAAAAAAAATTTTTTTAAGAAACCTCATATATATATTTTTACAAAATGTGGCTGAAATTAGTTGTATGAAATTACTGAGCTGGGAAACATTTTTTAGAGTCTTAAAATTGGTAAGAATTCCAAAATATATGAGTCACAAAACTGTATATTGTCCAAGACCAAAGACTTTTTTCTATGATAGAAGAAATCATGCATGTTAAAGGAAGGTAAACAAAGATCTGCTTTGTACAACTCAAATGACATTAAAAATAAACATTTTTTAAAAACCCATTTGTCTTATCTACACAGTAGATTCTATGTTCCCAGAAAAGAAGTGGATTGTAAGATCCCAGGGAGTAGTAGATGGTCCCAGAGAACAGTAGTGTCTATTCATTATCATAGTTCCTTAAGCATCTAGGATGATATCTTTATAGTAATTTTATTAATTGACAATTTTGCAATTGTCAATTCTAGTAAATTCTTTCTTCATACACATAACAAAGCCAGAAGTCACCCCATCCAGGAGTTGGCCCATAACTCAAATAATTCAGTAAATCCCCTCTATGGATTGTTGAGACTTGGAAAGGGACAGGTTGCAATAATGCCCGCCTTGGTGACTGAAGTTTTAGGATAGGGTGTCGGGGAACTGTAACTAGCCATGAAGAGAAAAACCAGTGCCAAATAAAAGAATGAAGCAGCCTGCAGAAGGAAGTAGAAATGGGAAGCCGAGGGAACCAACACCACGGCATTTTAGTCCCTTACTGAGGCCCAGCAGTAACTTGGCTATTCCTGAGTTATATCCCACTAAGGAAGTGTCCCTTTGGCTCAAGACTCTTCAAATCAAGACCCTATCACTTGTGCCTGAAAGATTTCTTACTAATCATTTTTCTCCATTAATCCTCCCATCCGGTCTTTTCCTGGTCTTAATTATTTCCAAACTCAAGTTGTATCTCCCTTCAGATGATCAATGCATATTTTGTTAAACAGCAAACCAGAAGAAGACAGATTAGATACCAGAATAGTGAACCTCAAGTTTATGTTCAGACGTCTACGTTTATTACAAATTGTTATTTTATAGCATTAGGTGTCACGCAAAATAAAAGGCTTTCAGTTAAGATTAATTCTCATAATAGCATATAACACTATAGTAGTAATTATTTTAAACAAACTCACAACTGAGTCAATTGCATTACTTATTAAATTCCCTATTAATTTTCAGTAAGTAACTTTTTAGTTTTTTTTTTCAATCACAATCGCTAACATTTGTCTGGAACTTAAAATTTTACAATGCCTTTCCCATCTACTATTACATTTGAGGCCCTCAACAACTGTATGAAGGGTAAAGTTGATATTATTTGCCTTCTGTGCTACTCCTGGTAGGCTAACTACTGAATTTACAAACCAAAAGGCTTAGGGACTCAAAACAATGTAAGTTTGTGTTTTGTGACATGGAGTTGGATACAAACCAGGTAACTCTCTAGCACCAACTCAGAGGGAGGAGTACAGGAAGGAAAATCAGATAGCAAATCTCCTTAGGATTGACATACACCAATGCCACCCAATCTACTGGCCAGAAATAGTCTCATGGCCAACTCAGCTGCAGGCAAGGGCAAGTGCAGACCTTGGTTGAGCAGCAGCTACGAGAAACAAATCCACACCATGGAAGGAAGCACACATTCAGAGAGCCACCTCGGTCACAATTTTACAGGTGAAGACATTGAAGATCCCTGAGCAATAACGGCCACAGAGCACTTGCTCCAGTCTGGGTGTTCCCGCTTTCAAGAGGTGTGTTCTACTCAACGCTAATGTTAAAACCAATCACAGCAACGTGTATTTATATTCAACATTATGTTAACCATAATGTCTTCTTTCTTTTCTTCTTCTTTCTTCTTTCTTTTCTTCTCACTCAATTCATTGAGTTTTACTTCAGAGACCCTTTAAAAAACAAAACTTAATTATTTGAGAATTTGTTTTTTCTGACCTCCTCCCCTTCTCACTCTTGTCTCACCCCACCACATTCACCACACCCTCTCTATTTTTGCATCTATTAGTACCTATCTATATTGTAATGTGTTTCACAGAGGTCTACATCCCCTGGTGGGACATGAGCACTGGAGTGTTACTACTTTAGGTGTCTGGCACACAAACTATGATGATAAATATTTAGTGACTGGTGAAACACTTTCTCACTTTCTCCACTTCTGAGTTTATTCAACACCTTGACCTGTCTTGTAGATTAGACTTTGTTAATAGCAAATATTGAAAACAGGGAGACATAGCACATTGCAGATATAAAAATGTAAGCTTATACTCTCTGTATTTAACTCACTTTATTGTCATTCTTGTTCAGTCCTGGCAACAGTCTCCCCCCCCCCCCTTTTTAAATGTTTGTTTAATCCCACCATTCAGCAGTCTCAAGAGTCAGGGTGCCTGCATTCACTCTGAATTGATGCTTGGATGAGCTTTAAGTCTTCATGTTTTTTGACACCGTGCTGAGACAAACTCTTTGATTTGGGAAAACTGCATACTCTATGGAATAAAGCTAAAGCAATTAATCAAATATTTAATTATATCATAACAGAACACAGTTCTCAAGCTTTTAACTAATAGTAGTAAAGAGTCCCCAGTGCCCTAGGCAACAACGGAAGACACTAAGACACAAAAGGCTGTTTAAAACTTAGTTCTTTCAGTCCTGGGAGAGATACGCAGAAGAGTCTGGAATGGATTGGCACCAAAGGTTAACAACCTGACAGGTCAGCCCTCAAGAGCCATTGGAGACTGCTTGTTCCAAAGGTTCCTAGTCACTAGTTCAGACTGACCCAGCAAATATTTACTACCTTGCACACCCTGAAACAGAGCTCGCCATTCCTCTTTCTCTTTGTCTCTTTTCTCATTCCTGAAGGTCTTAGTGAAAATTTTACATAGTATAATCCTGAAATTTTGCCACATAGTGTCCTGAAGGGTTTGCAACACCAACAGAAACCAGCCTCCTGTCCCATTCTTAGCCAATTGTAAATAAATTCAGAATCCAAAAGATGATTCAATACATTACTTTCATGTTCTTATTGCTTGCATCTTGCATGGATATCCAGAAGACTCCTCTCTTCTCTCTGCCTCTTTTTCTACCTCTCGGCTTTAAACCTAAAGTTCTGGTACATTGTGCTGTTAGCCTTCCGTCCAAAGCCAGACAGGCAGGTTCCCTTCTCTACTCCTGGTAAGGCAAGGCTGGAAATGGACATTCTTTAGATTTGAGTTCCTATTAGATAATTCACTTCCTCCCTCACTAATATTGAGAGCATAATATGGCATAACTTTGATGGGGTTTGCTTAAACAAACTTTTCACACTGGTGTGAGAATGGGAAGAAAGAAAAGTGATGAGGGGACAGAGTCCGACTCTTCCATGAAAGGTTTCCTGCTCACTGTAATCTATAAGAGGAAACAATTGATCTATCCAATATAACACTCTTGCTCACATAGGACACGCTTTCACTTCAGACCAAGAATTGTTTCTGCTTGGCAGTAAGTGTGCCAAAAGTTGTATATTAGTAACAAGGTGAAGATCTAACGTTTAACTCTAAGGAAGCCAAAATAGCCAAACCCCATTACTGCTTTTTTTTTGTTTGTTTGTTTGTTTGCTTGTTTTTTTGAGAAAGTCTCACTCTGTTGCCCCACACTAGAGTGCCATGGTGCCATAGCTGCAGCAACCTCAAATCCATGGCTCAAGCAATCCTCTAGCCTCAGCCTCTGGAGTAGCTGAGACTACAGGTGCCTGTCACAATGCCAGGCTAGTTTTTCTATTTTTAGTAGAGACAGTGTCTCACTCTTAACTCAAGCTGGTCTATGAACTCCTGAACTCAGGCAATCCACCCACCCAGAGTGCTAGAATTACCCATGTGAGACCTGGTGCCCAGTCTGTTAACTTATTTTTTATGTTCTTACAGAGTTGAAAAGGGACACATAATGCATTCCTGCCACATACATCATGGTGTACAAAGCCTTGTGAAGGATACAAAAGAATCAAACTCCACTTCTTGTTTTTTAAGCTAGAAGTAGAAATAAGAAATACAAACATGCTTGACAGCCTTGGATAGCTTCTCATTTTCTATATAAAGTTCAAATTCCATAGAATTGTACAATAATGTAGATTATTGAGCCAGTATCTTAATCCGTTGCTATTAAAAAAATTACATTTATGTCCTTTGCCATGTGATTTTGAAGTGCCACTGGGTAACATAGTTAAAATACACAATGCCACTCTTAACTGGGGACATGGCTTGCTTTGACCAATGGAATGTGAATGGAAGAGATGGAACAGAGGGGTTAGGAGGCAATGCTTGCAGCCTTAAACTTAAGTCTTTAACGTGAGAATAACACATCTCCTATGTTGCCTCTTCCTTTAGCTTGACTCTGGGAATGAGAAGACACACAGAGCTGAGTTAAGCTGAGTCTAGTCTAGGAAAGTTAAATCCAGCAGGGCCAGCCAAGAGCCACAGGCAACTTACACCTTTCATGTAATCCCAGCAATACATAGATATCTCTTGGAGGAAGTCACTTCAGTTTTGGGAGTTATTTGCTACTGCAGCAAAAGTTAATCAATACGTATAGTGTTTAGAAAATTCAAAGTCTATTCCCACCACATCTTTTCTGTTCCACCCTAACACCCTTCTGGCCTTCACAAACTATGTTTCAGCCAAGTATACTATTCCCTAATGTACCCTGTACCTTCCCTTTTCCATGGATTTACTTATGAAAATTTACTGGCCTAGAATATACATGTTCTAATGGGAAGAGCAGAGGCTTTCAAGTCAGATAAGTCAGTATTTAAAACCAGCACCATCATTCTAATACCTCCAAGGTCTTGTACAGATTACCGAACCTCTCTGAGTCTCAATATCTCTGTGTACACTTGGGGGAAAGATTAAAAACAAAAACAAAAACTACAGACTTTAAAATTGGGCCAGCTCACAGTCTCTGCTAATCATTGTTTTGAGCAAATTTCTTTGAACTTTATCCTTATAATCTGTAAAATGGTGATCGCGGAGTTGTTAGGATGGTTAGTGACAGGAACTTGGAAAATCAGCTAACACCACACTTGATACTCAGTTGGTCTTAATTAAATTTTTGTTGAGGAAAACTTAAATGAATGAGTAAATACATTTCAATCCAGCTGAATAAAAGATACTATAAAGCCATCTAAAAGTAATTTTCAAATTAATAGACATGCATTCTCTAAATTTTACTTTATAGAACATTAGTTTTCTCAAGATATTAAAATGTATTTATTGAGAAAAGTGTTCCATGGTAAAATAAGGTTAGAAAGCCTTGCATAAAATATTTCCCTTTGGAGATTCATAAATGCACTTTAATAATTAAAGCCTTTGAGGAGTATTGTGATAAAGGATCCTATTTAACCTAATTCACTACTTCCTAAAATTGCTTGGTCATTTCACTTATACCTCTTGTTGGCACACCTGGTAACATCTGCTGGGTTCCAACATTTTTCAGAATGTGTCAAAATACCACAAACTGGGTGGCTTAACAAACAGGAATTTGTTTTTTCACAGTTCTGGAGGACAGAAGTTCCAGATCATCCAGTCAGTTTCTATTGAGGGCTCTTTTTCTGACTTGCAGATGACCATCACCTTCTTACTATGTGTCCCCACATAGTAAAGAAAGAGAAGATCTCTCAGGCAGCACCTGTGACTCAAAGTGGTAGGACACCAGCCCAATATGCCAAAGGTGGTGGGTTCAAACCCTGTCCTGGCCAAAAACTGAAAAAAAAAAAAAAAAAAAAGGAAAGAAAGAGAAGATCTCTCTCAATTCCTCTTCTTCTAAGGCCACAAATCAATCATCTTATAATATTAACACTCTACCCTTGTGGCTTCATCAAATGCAAATTAACTTCTAAAAGCCTTATCTCTAAACACAGCCACATTGGGCATTAGGACTTCAATGTGAATTTTCTGGGATGGGAAGAGGAGGGACATAATTCAATCCCAAGCAGTTGGGAAATGCAGGCAAAACACAGTGTGTGTATGTTCAGAGTTTAGTAGGGTGAATTAGCCTATATTGGTAGAAAAAGAGAATACTTAGCTGAGGAGGTAGGACTTAAATTAGTCTGGAACCAAAAGTACATTTAGCAAGTTATGTAAGGGATTTGTCTGTTTCAAGCTGACACTTTTGTCAAATTATAGGAGTACAGACAATTTGCTGACCCAGGCATAGCAGATATGAGGAACACACAACTTATTTAAAGTTGGGCATGTTCAGTGACCTCTCTGCCTTTGTATGTCTTCCTACTCCCTTCCAAGTTGTTCTACTGAGAAGATTTAGGAAGAAAAATGTATGTCATGATAATTATTTAGGATGCTACCAAATATAGAAAAAAAGAAATGAAAAATGAATTTCATGATCACCTTCTGGGCTCAAGCCAACTCCCTGCCACAATATCTTCTGTTTAGAAGGGATAAATCTGGAAAAACAGTCACATAAATGAACTTAAATCGGGCAGATAACTCAGCTCTGTGGATTAAGAA
This sequence comes from Loris lydekkerianus, assembly GCA_963574355.1. Lineage (NCBI taxonomy): Eukaryota > Metazoa > Chordata > Mammalia > Primates > Lorisidae > Loris > Loris lydekkerianus. The sequence continues at coordinate 17,145 of CAUYPK010018070.1, read as the reverse complement.
CCAAGGATGCAACTGGAATCCTTGTTAGCCTTCCTACATACAGTCCATTGGTTAATTCCAGGGCTTGCGTTTGCCACACACCACAGTGCAAGGATAATGCAGGCCTTGTAGTTAGCCATCTCAGAAGGCACTTCTCATCTGGTACCAGACTCAGGGTATTATCAAGCCACCTATTTTTATAGTGAGAAGAGTTTTATTTGTTTGTTTTAAGGTAGTACAGTTTAGGAGAATGTTCTAGTACAAAACAGCTTAATATGCTATGAACATACATAGAATGCAAATATAGAAATGCAAATGTTCACAGGAATCAGCATGGCAAATGCAGGTGGGTGAAAGTGGCCAAGTGCAAATAATAAGGAGCAATGGGAATTGGAGCAAACAGGTGAACACATGCTTAGTCTAAAGGGCCCTCCAATCCAGAATCCTAGTCAATGTGACCTTGTATATATACATAATGAGTGCTGCCACATCTCCTGATTTTTCATGGAAAGCTGGAAATATGAGTTTTTTCATGAACTCTCCTAACCTTTGAACATCGGCAGAGAATCAAACATCATTGAATCCTCTCTATGTTAAGTATATAGTCCCCTGCCTACCGCACAGACATACACATATGAACACATAATTACAGGATAAATCCAGACCATAGGTCACAATGTTTAACTTGTACATAAGCAATAAATACTTACTGGATGAAGACATTATGCTACCCCAGAATATACTGCTCTTCCTTCCAGTTAAGAAATACATCAGTCCTGTTATCTTCAGACCAATTGCTAGGATTGTCAGAATTGTACAATTTTGGTCTTTATCTTTGCTCTGTGAAGAGAATTGGCTACTAAGATTTATGTAAATGATTGAAAGAAGTTACCACCAAATATGATTTCCTCTGTTACACAAACACTTCACAAAGATCCCTAGTGGAGATGTCATTATAGATGAAATAGGCATGGAATTTCATTGCCTGATTCAATGTCAAATTGGAAACATTACTAGTTTTTCCATACTCTTTATGAATATTACTTCAAGATGATGACATTAAGTCATGCATAAAAAGTTATGTACATGATATCATGTCATTAGGATTTAATTGCAGGATGCATTACATATAAATCCATACCTCTCATAGCTAATACAGTTTTTGTTTGCTTTTTCTTTTTTCCTCCAAGATGGGCTACTATTAACCTCGGGAGGAGATACCTCCAGGGGAAGGAAAAATCTGCCAAATTTTGAAGGGTTTATTAAATTCTGGGTTTTCTATGCAAAGCTGTGTTCCCTGCATTCCTTTCCCACATCTATCCTTTACCTCTCTTCCACCCAAAGGGAAAACAAGATTCAAGGCATTGATTTAATATGTTCTGTACATTTCTTGAAGAATTTACTTTCGGACCACATTCCTCACCCCTCTTTACTGGGAAGGAAGAACTTTCTGCCTCCCCTACCAGATATATGCCTCTCCCCCCACATCCCATGTCCCCTGACCCCTACCCACACCAATTAGATTGTTTACTCCTATAATTGAATGGGATCTGAGAAACAGTCTGCATTCTTTGAAATATAGAGGACAGAACATGATCATATATGATGTGGCCACCTTCTATCAAACAAAAAATTAAGAGTAATGAATTATGTAGAGGGATAGAGCAAATGTTTGAGACGGGGAGAAAGTTCTGGGAACTACAGCTTATATTTCTAACTGCATCTTAAGCTCTGTCAGCATTCATGTCCTTGGAGTCCTTGAAACAACTATGTACCCTTATAAAAAAAAATTCTTCCTTTTCCATTTTAAAGAAGGTTCAGATCTGTCATCAGGAACTAATCAGTTCAACAGCAGTTGTATTTTGCGAAACTTAACAAGTTCAATGCAAGACATCCTACAACTTAAAAACTAAACAGCCTATTTCACTTCAAAATTACTGATTAGAAAAATCAAAATTTGGTGTATCTTGAGAGACACCGTCCCAAATTTAGCCAAAATTGTATAGAGAAAGTGAGAATATGGCATACTCAATATTTACTTGAAATAGGGACCTACTTATATTCAGCACAATATATACCACCACAGAACTGCAACCTTTACTGAGTTTTCCAGAGAAGTGAGAAACTTCTCAGCAGGCAGAATGACCTAACCCACCTTCAACTGGGTCAACAGAAACGTAAAATAAGCCAATAGGACAAAATTTATTCAACTTAAGGCCATTGCCACTGCCATACCAAAATCTGATGACAAAACCTTGCTGTAATTTATTCTACAGAAGAAGTCCCCTGCCTTCTCTTTTCTGGGCTTCCAAACCCCTACCCCCACCTCTACTGTAGCTTTAGATTTTTACTTTTGATTTCACCCAACTCAACTCTTAGCATTATAATGACTTCAACTGTTCAATATTTAATGACCCAATTAATTAAATAACATTTATTATGCTGTAGGACAGTGGTTCTCATACTTTGGTATGCATCAGAATTACCAGGGGAGCTTGTTAAAAACTCCAGGCGCCCACCAACCCAGAGATTTTGATTCAGTGAGTCTGAAATGTGGAGCAGGAACTTCATTTTTTTAACAGTCATTCCTGCTGCATCTGATTTTAGGTGGCCACATGACAATATTTTGGGAGACACCACTCTAAGGATATAGCATGCCAAGACTACACAGTCGGTAGAAGGTACAGAATGCTGGCAGGAGGTTACACGACCCTGGCTTGTTGAGCACCACTTGGTATGTCTCAAGGGGCAAGTTATTACACACTTGAGACTCAGTTTCCTCATCTGTAAAATAAGAAAAATAATAATACCGACAACATAGGGTTGTCATGGACATTACATGAAATAATGTTGATAAAAATCCATGTCTCACTCTAAGCCAGTTGAGACTTTTGCTGATTCTAGATGCCTCCTGCTTTATTTGCCAAAAGTTCGGGAGCAGCTGGGAAAAAGGGTCAGGCTCTGTTTAAAAAGAGCCATGGAGGGCAGCCCCTGTGGCTCAAAAGAGTAGGGCATGGCCCCAAATGCCAGAGGTGGCGGGTTTAAACCCATCCCTGACTAAAAACAGCAAAAAAAAAAAAAAAAAAAGAAAGAAAGAAAAGAAAAGAACCATGGAAAATTCCAGAAGAACCAATATGCATCTCACTGTGTCCGTGTTCTGAGAAAGAAAATGCATCAGTCTGAGGTAAAATGAGAGATGTTTCCCTCATGTCCCCATCCCCTCAGATACCCCAGCAGATAAAAGACAGTACTATGTGAGGATAAGCCAGGGTAATCACTGCTACCGAAGTGACTCCCCCAAAATCCCTATGGGACAAGTGACACTTCCCCATCTAAATGATCCTGTACCTAGAACCATTTACTGCATATATACACAGATTTCACTGTCCCATTTTTAGGGAAAAAATGGGTAGCCGCTGGCCACTGACCTTCACTAGCCCAGGATGACCACCTTATATCAAGAGCTTGCTATAACACAGCTGAGCTTAGCAATTTTAATGAGAAATCTGCCCCTGCCGGATTACTGTTCCTGGGCCACAGCTTGTCAGCAATTCCTCAGGAAATTATTCAACCATCCCCAATTGCAAAGAAACAGATGGCGGACTGGAAAAAAAAAATACTCTGAAGTGTATGTGCTGGTAAAAAGCAAATTTAAGGACACAAAGGCCAGAGCTGACACAAATACCAAAAGTACTTGCTCCTCCAGAAAAATAGACTTGCAGGGATTTTTGTTTTCCCTCCACTTTTAAACTGTGAACTGTGGGAGTCATCAGTTCACATGTGCAATGGAGAGATTTGTTTGACATTTTGGAGCCATTTAACAGAGACAGCTTGTTTTAATAATGTAGAATAATACTGATCAAATGTTCTCATGGAAGATCAAGTTTTCAAATTTGTATTAATGCCCTGCTTTCTTTCCTCTAATGTCCTTTAACCAAAATTCTCAGATCACACTCTATTATGCCAACTGCCCATTAAGAAAGGCTGAATTATTATTAAAAATTATCATGGCACCTGAGAAAATAGCAGTGTAACCCTCATGAATATTAAATCTTTTCATAATGATCAGTGTTATTACCATGAATACTAAATGTTATGAATTCATTGCAAATTCATAATGCTTAGTGTGAAAACTTGGCCTGTAACCAGAAAGTCTGAATTGCACTTGGCAAATGCTTGAATTGACTTTTAGTTATAAAATCAGGAGAAGAAAAATGAATAAAAATTTTTAATCTTCAGTCTGAGAGGCCAAAGGATTTCAGAACTCTTTCGAACAGAATGCCAGTTGCAATTTTGAAATATTTCATGTGAATATTTGCATCTTTTCCAGAATTCCATCCCTACTTAATTATATTCCAATGAAGAAGAGTTGTAGGATTATTAGGAACGAGAGACTAGCACATACAGATATTAGTCTGGGGCATGGCATTAATTTTCGGAGATTAGTACTACAGCATAGAGTGGGTGTGATTCTGACCCTAGAAGATATTTGGGGAAAATAGTCACATGATAGAGCCTTTAGTTATTACACACAAAGCCAACTGTTAGTCTTTACATCTCCCACTTAAGTAAGCACCAACAAATTTTGCTTTAATAACTAAAATGCACAGCTACACAAAAACAATATATTTGTGCTTATTATGGTTAACTAATCACATACTTCTGACGGTGTGTTTTTATATTCACGTGACATTCAGGCAAATAAAATGGAATGATTGCTTCTCAAGACATTCTAAAAGCAGAGTACCAAGCAGAGGTTTAGACAAATAGATCTTAATGAAAATCTGATGGGAAAATGGCCCCCTCTCAGCAGGATTCTAAGTAAAAAACAGAGAATTTATAGCAAACTATAAGTCTTCATCTCTTAATAGGATAACATATAGCTATTTTTAATAAGTAATCTCCCCATTCATGTCCTATGATCAAAACTCATAATAGCCAGATTGTCGAGTTACTACTCATGCAAAGAAGCTCCAATTAAAATTCTTTCCTTGAAAAATATGTTTCAAGATCCATCGATATCCAAGATATTTAGCATCCTTCAGAGATTAAGAGCATGTTCAATATAGATTTTAAGTACTGTAATTTTATCCCAACTAATTTAAGCACCACCTGAAATTTCATTGCAAATATCCTAAAATATCCTCAAGAATTAGAAAAAATTCTGATTGATGGGCAGATTTAAGCATCTCATGATTTCCTAAAACATGTTTTCACAGTCCTCAGCAATAATTCTTTAAGGTGATGGAGAATGGGGGACAGATGCTAATTTTGCCTCTGGGAATTTCTATGAAGTTATAGGATGGCATTGAAATTACAAAACAGCAGGATTTAACTAAACAGAACATCAATCAGTAAAGAACAGTATGGTGTGCCTGGAATCCATTCAGAATGTCCTCAGGGCAGATTCCAAGATATTTTTTCCCTCTAAATTTTAACTCTCTTAAGTAATGTCTTAACATTCTTCCAGTAATTTCTTAAGTTATATAATCATGGCCAAGCAGGTGGCTCCCAAGACTTACTCAGCTAACAACCACCAACAGGAATTATGGTTATCTTCAGGATAACTATACTGCCTTCCTCCTAAATTTATCCACATTCCTCTGGCATCCTCTGAATCCTTTTGGTTTCAATAACACTTTTTCAACAGTTTCAGAGCTGCTTCAAAGTCTGAGGTACCCATAGCAGAAGTCACATAAAACTTTTTCTTAATAAATAACTATATACCTTGCAGCATTGTCATGAGAAAAAAAATTAAAAAAAAAAAAAAGATTTGTAAAGCATATATATAGGACAATGACCAATTTCAAAATCTGACTTAATCAACACTTCAAGCATACTCTCTTATTTCCCTCTGTATCTGTAAAGGGCTGAGACAGGTACATATGTTTTAAGTAAATCTCCTTTTTTATAAAGCCCACTCTTTAAAAGATTGCAGATTGCAAGGAATAGACACTTATTTAAACTAACTCAGATAAAGCAGGGAAATAGAAAGGATATACTGAAAGGTCCAGGAAAAACCTTTGATGATCCAGAAACCCAAAGGCTGTGTGACCAAGGCAACAATTCTGCTTTTCTCTGTCTTCCTTCTGAAGTCAATTGGTCTCTCTTCCCTGCTTTTCCCCTCTTATCTTCTTTTATCTCCTGTGTCCATCTGAGTGCCCACTTTCTCTACTTATTAATCAGGCAACTATATAGCTGAAAATGCACCTCACCTTAGCCTTCTTGCTATGTGGTTTCTTCATTCAACTATGCACTACCCTATTGGGATGCACTCACACTTGCAAGACAGGAATATGGTTTGGATCTAGCAGATTGGGTTTATCTCTGTCTGACAGGTAGTGGCAGGGGGCAGAACATGGGACAGCAATATGTATGATGAGGTTCATAGCTAGTCAAACCCACCCCTTCAACAAGGGCTGTGACCAGAGTCAGTTCCAAAGCAAGAAAGAGTAGATTCAATAGGACCCCAGAGAAGATCTACTTAACTTTTCAACAAGATGCTATCTTTGACTTCCTGTTTCATCATCAAGGGTCTGAAGGCATTAGTAAAGGTGTGCTACAGTGCTGTCAGCCAGTAGGCATGCATACCTGTCATTCTCTCAAAAACTAAGGCTATGAGCCACCTGGAAAGTCTGCCCCTGAACAACTGCAAACCAAATTCACTGTGCAATCGTTATCACTTCAGATCACTGCATCTTGAACTATAATTTCTGCCACTTGTAGGAGTCCAAGGAGACAGAACACTCATATAACAAGTTCTGTGGAGCTACTTTATTATTCACAGATAGGCAGCAAGGGACAGTAGAAGCCAAGGATTCAAAGTTAGCCAGTTCTCTAAGGCTCAGCAAGGCTATCCAGGCAGATGGAATCTTGTCTGGATACGCCCCATGTTGCACTGCAGCTGAGGGACCCTGAGAAACAGCTCATCTGGGGTTTTATACCCCAAGGTTTTGTGACATGTTGTAGGATATTTTGTTCTAAGAGGAACAGAAACAGAGCACAGGATGTTCCAACCAATTTATCCTTACACTAAAATGTTGCACTTCCAACACATTCTACAGTTATTCTTTGGAACGTCACATGAGAATGGAGAAAGCACTAGGTCAGTCCAAAGACTACTCACGGCAGAGAACTGTTCCACAACAACCATGGAAATTCTCAGCCACCCCAGAATTGGAAAATGGTACGGAGCACACTCTCTTTCCCATTTCTTTTCCCACCCATTGTAAATATAGCTAGTCACTCACACACACATGCTACACTCAATCACCCTACTAGACAGGTCTATTCACAACTTGCAGTCAGTAACACAGCCTTCTCTTACTCCTTTAACCATTTGTTTTAAATTAAATTTCTATCCCCTCCCTTCTTTCCACTTAGTTCCCTTAACCATGTCTCTAACCTTCCATCATTTCCCAATTTTAGTTCTCAAGTCCAGAACTAAATTGGGATCTGTATACTGTATTTTAAATCATGTTATGGTGGCCAAATTTTATTGCCAGAAGTCCACCATATATTAATATGTTTGACACTCAGAAGCAAGAAATATCACGTTGGGCTTGGTGGCTATAGTTCCATGGTTAGGGTGGCAGCCACATACACTGGGGTTGGTGGGTTAAAGCCTGGCCTGGGCCAGCTGAACAACAATGAAAACTATAACAACAACAAAAATAGTTGGGGATTGTGGTCAGCACCTGTAGCCCAGCTACTTGGGAGGCTAAAGCAAGAGAATCACCTAAGTCCAAGAGTTTGAGTTTGCTGTGAGCTGTGATGACATGGCACTCTACCAAGGGTTATATAATGAGACTCTGTCTAAAAAAAAAAAAAAAAAAAAAAAAAAAAGAGAGAGAGAGAGAGAAAGAAAAAGAAAAGACAGAAAGAAATATCACATTGCTTTATTTGTTCTAAATTAGATTTACTCTGGTGCCAAGCCCTTCACTAATCAAAGTGTTAATAAACTGAATCTTAGACAAACTAGTAGAACAAAGTCTGGTTTGAGGCACTAAGAAGAATAAGGCATCAGTTTGAAAAAAGACCCCATCAGAGCAACATAAATTCTGCTAAAATTGACACAAGACCAAACATCAAATTGATGGTGAAGCTTGGGTGGAAGAATAGGGAAATCATTAATGCTTTATGAAAAGTTTATAGGGACAATGCCCAAAAGAAAAGAGAAATTTGCAAATAGCTCATTTTAAGAAGGGATGAAGTAAAGTTGAAAATGAAGCCCACAACAGCAAACCATTCACATTGATTTGTGAAGAAGCAATTCATCATGCTCATATTCTAATTGAAGAGGACAAATGATTAGCAGTAGAAACAATACCCAACACCATAGACATCTCCAGTAGTTCAGCATACACAATTCTAACTGAAAAAATAAAGTCAAACAAACTTTTTACTTGTTACATGCCGAAACTGTTGTACCTATAGATCAGCTGCATATAAGAACAGAGCTTTCAATGGAAAGTTAAACAAGTGAGTCCAAGATCCTGCAGGATTTATTTGAAGAATTACAACAGGAGGTAAAACAAGTCTTTGCTAGTATGATCCTGAAGACAAAGCACAATCAAAGCAAGGCTACCAGGAGGTGGAAGTAGTCCAATCAAAACAAAGGTGGATTGGTCAAGAGCACAGTCCATGGCAACACTTTTTGGAAAGCTCAAGGCATTTTGCTTGTTGACTTTCTGAAGGGCCAAGGAATGATAATATCTACCTCTTATGAAAATGTTTTGAGAAAGTTAGCCAAAAGCTTAGCAGAGCAAGCCCAGGAAAGTTTCACCAGAGAGTCTTCCTCTACCAGGACAAAGCCCCTGCTCATTCTTCTCATCAAGCATGAGCAATTTTGTTTCAATGGGAAGTCATCACACATGCCCCTCACTGTCCTGATTTAGCTTTTTTTTTTTTAGACAGAGTCTCACTATATCACCCTCAGTAGAGTGCCGTACCGTCACAGCTCATAGCAACCTCAAACTCGTGGGCTTAAGCTATTCTCTTGCCTCAGCCTCCCACATAGCTAGGACTACAGGTGCCTGCCACTATGCCTTGCTGTTTGTTTTTGTTGTTGCTGCAGTTGTCATTGTTGTTTAGCTGGCCCAGTTTGGGTTTGAACTCACCAGCCTCTATCTGACTTCTAATTGTCTTCTAATCTTTAAAAATCTTGAAGGGGCACCCATTTTTCTCCAGTTAATAATATAAAAAAGACAGCAGTGACGTGTTTCAATTCCCAGGACCCTCAGTTCTTTACAGATAGACTAAATGGCTTGTGCCATTATTTACAAAAATGTCTTAACTTGGTGAAGCTTATAATGAAAAATGAAGTGGGGCTTTTTTTAATCTTTTAAATCTATTTTACACAAACTTTTTGAAGACTCCATGTACCTAGGAGGTTCTCTCTCTCCAGGGAGTTATTCAATAGACCCAGAAGATGTATCTAATCCTTAAAATCAGGAAAAGAGGCCTCATCTTCAAACCATAATGACTGTTTTTGAGATGCTTATTATCCAAGACACACACAGAGTCACAAATTCTCTCTCACACACACATATCCAAGCCCATATAAAGTCAAATGTTTCCCCTGCCTCTGGCTAAGCTTGGGCATAGGAACTTTTGCCTTGGCTGGGATACAGTGGAGAGACTTTTCAGGGATTTATGCTGATATTCCCCTCTAAGGTCTAGGCATCTTTCCTTCCAGAGGTAAATCACATCTTCTTCTTCCAGTTTTCTGAGGCCTATTCTCTTCCAGGTAATCCATTCCTTCAGTGAGTTTAGATTTTCAAAATCAAAGAACTGGTACTTTTCCAAGTCATGCTCCATACTCTCCATGGAAGTATAGGAGCTGATCTTACGTTGGGATACTTGGGACAAAAGTAAACTTTTCTGTGTAAAGACAGGCCTGGGAAGCAAGGGAAAGTCTAAAAAGTGAATTTCTTAGAGCTGGCAGAGAAGAATTGAAGGCAAGGAGATGGTCTATATGTGGTTCTCAACCTTCCTAATGCTGCAGCCCTTTAATACAGTTCCTGTGGGTAGTTGAGAACTGCTGTCTATAACATGAAACATTCATGGCCAGGCAAGGCCTAGAATGGGCACCTAGGAAATATTTGCTGAACTGGCTTATGTAAAGTAAGAGTGTCTTTAACAGGAATGCACAAAGGTAGGGCTGGAATGGAAGAGCAGAGAGGGGAGCCCTACCCAAACTCAGTAGATAAAGGCAAAGCTTTCATTAAGAATATAAAGCTTTCATTAAGTCATTAAGACTCTAATGCTACTGATAAAATACAGATAACATTTTGGCCTCTACATGTGATATTTGAGCCATTTTAACACTTTAATGCATTTAACCTCACAATACTTATGAGGTACTTCAATTGTTATAGATGGCACAGCTAAGAATCTGCAGAGCTGGAACTGGAATGTAAAAGGTTTGACTTTGGGGCAGCACTTGTGGCTCAAGGAGTGGGGCACTGGCCCCATATACTGTAGATGGCAGGTTCAAACCTGGACCCAACCAAAAACACAACAACAACAACAACAAAAGGGTTTGACGTTGCAGTCCGAATGTTCATAAGGTACTTAATAAATGCCCAGCAATCCTTCAGGTATTTTACATGTGGTAACTCACTTGATACACTCAGCCACCCATTTACATAGGTGCTGTTATAAATCAATTAAAAATCTGTGGATTTTCATAGAAAAAAATACACATGCAAAGATTAAATGTGTACTCCAGTTGTATATGTGAGAAAAATCTAATAACATTCAGAAATTAATTGTAAGAGCCCTGAAGCATGAAGCAAAAATCTCAGGTCAGACTATCTTCTAAGGAGAACATGGACGAGGTCAATACAGTGGCTTTCAGCTTAATTATGATATTTAAAGATTATCTCCAGCTCCTTTATGAAGAGGAATCTGAAATTTGAATCAGCCCCACAGGAGATCATTAACTAGTCCATTGCAAGGGTTCACTTACCATACATATATAACATATACACACAACGTGTAGATTTGTTCCTGCATATCTATGTACCTATATCCTTAGAAAGATGGAGAGGTCTATAGGGATCCATAGACATGGATAGAGATATAAACATGGATAGAAATATACAAAATACCTGGACCTAGACAGACTTCCAGATAAGTAGCATATAGAGCTCAATCTAAATTCTGAGCATGGTTATAAAAGGCAAACTGCAATGCACACACATACGTATACACAACTACCTAGCACAGTATCTGAACCTGGTAGGAGATAAGCAAATAAACATCCGCCAAGGGCTTAATTCTGTATCAAGAACAACTTTAGGCATTTCATATTAATTGATTCAAATTATTAGAAACACAAAATCATATCTATTCAAGCCTAAGAAGTTTTCTTTTAAGACCAGGAGCTGGCTTCCCAAGGGCAAAAATCCAATAACAAAAGGGGCACTATTGAAATTAAAGTATTTTAAGAAGAAATAATTCTATGTCAAGGTGTAGCTTAAAAGCAGTAGAGGACGATGTGCCTTAATGGGGAGATGATTTTAGGCATCTTAACACAAGAAATATGTTGCAAAGTTTTACTTTGGCTGAAAGAATTCAGGACTACATGGGCATAATGGTGATGGATCATAAGAACTTTAATAGTGTCAACAGGAGAACCGAGCATTGCTGAGACAGAACTGAGTATTCTGCCTAGATTGGAGTGCACAGACCTTCACATTGTCAAGAAAGTGCAGGAAGAAAGAAAGCCAATGATCAGAATAAAATAGTGATACTCAGAGACATAGAAATGGAAGAACATCTCTGCAGCAGGCAATGATATGCTCTGACAGCTCAAACTTTGGGGTGTTCAGACTCAACTTTCAAAAGGAAATGGCCACTCTTTTAGCTGAGCTGATGGGGAGTAATTATATCCTGTCTGTGCTTCTGCTCAAATTAGACGGCTTTTAAAATATTATGCTGAAGGCAGATTTCATGGCCATCATAATTCAAAATTTTGATAAAAAAGACTTCTGAATATCATAAGTACTTCACTGGCCTGTCTTTCTTCGGTGGCATGGAAGCTAATGTGGAAGTGAATTGCTTGACCTACCTACCACATAGGCCTATAAAGAATACCTTTGGAAGATCAATCATAAAAATAAGATTTTTTTCCTTACCTTTCTTTTCTTAAATAAAGTGAGGTACCTCTTGAGCAGACCAGTGGTTTCAGACTTCCTGCCATCTGGAGAATCCAGGCAGGTTACAAAGAAGCTAAAGTCCGAGGACTTGATTTTGAATGAACCCTGACCCTGTCCTGGAACTAGTGTTGATGTCTTTGGCAGAATGTCTGACCTCTGAGCTTCTGTTTTCCTCTCTGCAAAACAAGTAATGTTATACCTATTTTGCAGGTTTTTATGCAGATTCTAAATCTAAACATACCAGGGTGTGGTTATCACTATTTCCAGAAGATTTAATTGGGGATTGCATAACCACGCCTGCCAATGACTACACAGCACCTGAAAACTGCACCTATCAATTTCCACATCAACACTGAAATATGAAAAGAAAAGTTTGCTTTAAGAGAATTTATTTTTCTAAATATTATTTACTAATTTGTAAAATTCAATCTTATAATTCCTACAACTTGAAATGCTAAAATGTAGTGCATAAAATCTGTGAACAAATGCTGTGCTTATCAGACGCCTCATAGGAACAGACACTTTACAGAATCTGCTTTGTATTTTACTAGCCTACATTTTGTGTAGTCAACGAGGTATTGTTCTCTGTATTTTAATAGCTGGATTTATTAAGTGATGAATCTGAAAGAATAAAATTATTGATTAGATGTACAATGATTTCTATTAGTAAAGAAATATACAGCATTAACACATAATTAAGAACTATTAAGGTATGTTGGTAAGGCATATGCCTATATTAAATACCTAGTAATGTGTGTTAAGTAGCTTATATGGTGCTGGTATAAAGTGGATACTGGGAAAATGATAAGTGACATCAGTCGTCCTATAGAAAAAGAAGAGTATAATTAAAACAACGTGCTGGTCTGCTCATTTGAAACATGCCTTGCCTTTTATAAATAGAAGCACCCTACATCCTGAAAGAAACCATCTTATTCTAATATGGAGGTATTTAGATTTTTTCTTATTCTAATATGGAGGTATTTAGCTTTTAAAGGGGCTATGCGAAGATCCACTATATTAATTGTGCACATTTTTTAGTCTCTAATTCTCTTTTTAGGCAACTTTGATGTTTCTGAGCATTTTGGCATCTCATCTGTATAAACTAGTGTATTTTCTTTGTCTCACTATCTATTAAAAACACCTGAATCTGTTATTTAGTTATTAAAAACAACATTCCACCTCTGACTGTTTTTGCTATGCAGCATACATCACAATTGTCAGCTCTTGCTTTTCTGAATGTATCCAATTGAATAGAATTCATGACAGTGAATATCTAAATCACAACCCTCACCTTTCACATTCCACAAATCTCTTGTTTCTCTTAATCAAAAATGATGTTCCCCTTATTCTGCTAGGGTAATACTTGGAAGCCTGATGATAGCGTCAGAAACCTATGTTACTATTAACTCTTATAGTGTATATATCTTGCTAGGATATTGATGGCCTCTAATCCTTCTGAATTTAGAGTCTGGAAAATTTCTTAGTAAAAGTATAACACTGGCTTACATCTCAATATGGCATCTGCATTCATCTCCTCTGTCTTTTGGGATACCGTTATCCTAATGCTCCAGGAACAGGTAACTATAAATGGTCATCATCATAAGAGCAGAATCACCCATAAGCAAGAGATTTCATAAAATTTCTATAAGACTGGTGGGGCCTGTGGCTCAGTGAGTAGGGTGCCGGCCCCATATACCGAGGGTGGTGGGTTCAGGTGGTCAGCCCCGGCCAAACTGCAACAAAAAAATAGGCGGGCGTCATGACGGACGCCTGTAGTCCCAGCTACTTGGGAGGCCGAGGCAAGAGAATCACCTAAGCCCAGGAGCTGGAGGTTTCTGTGAGCTGTGTGATGCCACAGCACGCTACCAAGGGCGATGAAGTGAGACTCTGTCTCTACAAAAAAAAAAAAAAAAAAAAAATTGTATAAGACAAAAAATGGGTAGATGAGTCTGGAAACTGTTTGCAAAAGATGGAAAAAGCCACAACCAAGAATGCTAATAAAATGGACAGCACTCAATAAGAAAACAGATTTGCTCTAGAAGACTTAGGAACAGAAGACCATGATGGAGGACAGGTGCAAAGTCCGGGCTTTCAAAGTGGAGGATGAATTGAAAGCCTGATGCAACAGTCAACATACTCCTGATCATCTCAGGTGAGATATGCATCCCTTTCTCAGGGAGGTGAATGTCCTCTGGATAAGCTGAATGAATTTTCAATGGAGTAGCAGGAAAGAAGTAGGGTAGCCTGTGGAGAAATTAGCACCCCCAAGCACAGGAACTCCCACGTGTCAGAATGACGAGGTATTTGCTCCGGGGTGCTAATTCCCACGCTTTGCATCTGTCCCCCATCACATGCCCAGGGTTCATGGTCAATTTAATGCCACAGATGATGGAATTTAAGACAAAGCTAGAAGCATGCACAATAAATATGGAGGAAAAGCCACGACTGAAAACTTAAAGACAGACAAAAATGACTGAACATGAAACCAGGGAAGGGACGGAAAGATGGAGGAAAGGAGAGAACAAGAACAAGATGCTTCAAATTGACCATCAAAGACAGGGTTGGGAAGATATTGCAGTCATAAACCAAATAGAGGCTGCTATGAAAAAAAGGCAAAGACAAAAAAAAATCCTAAAAACCTAAAAATTGTTGAATTTTTAAAAATCAATAGAGATATTGTAATAGTAAATCAAGCAAATCTCCAAAGAGCAGAACAAACACAGATAGATAGAAACACCATTACATCTTGTCTAAGTAATAAAAATTATCTTCATTTTCAATTTTTAGAGTTAACCTCTAGATGAAGTATGGAATACATTATTATAATTCCTGAACGGAGCTTACATATTCCCAAACTTGTAAAAGAACAGTCGTAGCCGAGGACAGAATGGATGAAGGAAGGGTCAAGGTGGAAGAAACTGCAGGAACACTGACGCTTTTGTCCTCATAGCAAGAAATCAATGGACATTGTTAATTATGATGCAGCAAGAAATGGTGTTTTAATACTGTTTGGAGTTGCAAAAATGACCTGTCGAGCAATTAAGATTGATTTTGAAGATGGAGTTGAGGATGGGGACATGGAAGTCAGTATTATTAAACTAAATCTTTCTTTGCTGTAATAGAATACTGATAAATTAAGATAAATTAAGAAACAGCAACAGGAGCATTTTATATATTAAAAAAAATGGAGAGAAACACACGAATAAATAAAAACAGAGATAATGATAAGTAGTTATCCCTAAGAAGTGAAAATGGAGTAAGGAAATTACCAGAAGCCAAGAATTATTGCTTTGCCTTCTAAGTGTTTCTATACTATCTGACCTTTTAAAACATGGATATTAAATAAAAGTGTCTGTTAATTTTAATGCAAACATTAAGAAACAAAATAACCTCCATGGGCCTCAGTCTGAAGCCACTTGTGAGGCTGTCTGTGGCCCTTTTGTATTTCTTTGGTGGCTTCCCAATAAGCCTCAGCATTTTAGCATTGCTGGGGTCACTTTTCAGCCATTACAAATCTCCTTAGAGGCCATGTTTTATCTATTTGATAGAGTAATAGTCTATACCCAAATTAATGCAAAGTGGCAGGGAGAAATAGGAGGAAATAATCTCATTTTACCTGCAGAATCAGATATGCTCAGGAAGCATTTTAGCACTTAGCCTTTGAAAATATGCTGAGTTTATCACAAATGAAGCAAACCCTTAGTTATTTAGAATCCAGTTTTAGAGAACCCTTAAAAACTAAGCAGAATTCCTGCTGCTGTTATGATTGCGATTTTGCGGCATGTTATTCTTCAGGAGAAAGGAAACACCCAGGTGTACGTCCCACTCCACTTCCAACCTAGTGGGAGGATTAGGTTCCTAAGCATGTCCAGTATGGTTTCACCTCAATCTGCCCTTGACTCAAAGTGGTTCAGGAAGGTAACCCTGCAGAACTAAGAGGCAGTTTGTTCTTCCTCTCCATATCTTTTAATATTTTTCTGATTTTACACAATGTAGAATATTACTCTTCATATATGGAAAGAAAATAAGAGCCCTCAGAAGGGAAAAAGCCGAGACTGAAAACTTAAAGGTCTCAATTATCAAACGGGGATGCATTTCAGTTACATATGCTTGTTATTTACAAGGTCAGGAAAGAGAGGCATATATCTTGAATTTCACTTGCATGGTTGGACAGCTACTTAAAAGTTCTTTCTGTTCAAGAAGCCCTATATTAACCTTACTCCTTACTAAGGGTGGAAACTGAAACACTCTTTCACCGTAATTCTACTCTTCAGTTTCACACAGTTCATTGTGTGTACATTGGGTTGGTTTGCAGATTATAAAAGTAATACATGCTCAATACAGAAATACTGGAAAATGTTGAAAAGCAAAAAGCGAATAGGACTCATTACCCTGCTTTTTGAAGACAACTATTATTAACATTTTGGTAAAATGAACTTCTTCCAAGTTCTTTTAATAGGCACATAATTGTATACAAAAATATGCATATACTACAACTTGGTAGACTGCTTAGCAATTTATTGTGACCATTTAAAATATATTTCTCCAAAAATCTTATATTGGTAACAAAATATTCCATCTGGTGTCTTCACACTTTTCTTAACTAACAATTTATTGTTAGATGTTTCAGTTTTTCCCAGGTTCTGTCTATGATCAATAGTGCATGGGTGAATATCTTCATACATAGATTAATTGTACACATTGCTGAGAATTTCTCCCGGATATGACCTTAAGTAAGAAATTGCTGAATCAAAAAACCAAACATATTTTTGTCTTTCTTAAAATGTATTATTTAAAATTTTTATAACTCATCAAAATTTATTTTTACCCACAAATAATACAGAAGTTGACCTGTTCATTCTCCTTTCAAGATTTGCCCTTATTAAGCACAGAATTTTAAAATCAATGGGAAAAAACTGGAAGTAAATAAGTCAACTTGTTTGTATTAGACATTTTTAAGAACCCCATTGATATCATGGTATCATGTATTAAATTTATTTAA
>CAUYPK010018069.1:0-15573 GCA_963574355.1 Loris lydekkerianus | reverse complement strand
CATGGGGTCTTGTGCTGTTTCTGCCCCATTGATCCTTGGGGGAGTTGATCTACTCTGATTATTCATATTGCCAGAGTTCTTCTGTTGATTTCACCTCATGATTGTTTTTCACCATTGCCTCTGTCCATCCTCAGAGTTGGGGAGGTGTCTCTCCAAGATTAGACCCGAGCGGGTCTAATCTATTGTTGCTGGATCTTTGTAGGGAGTGACCCTGTGTAGTTCCTCTGGGGTTGCTCTAGCTAGGGAGTTCTGGTTGTGGAAGCAGCTCCAGTGAGTGACACACCCAGATCCAGCAACTGGGCTGGGGGTCATGCGCACGGTTCTGGGAGTGCCTGGCGCCCAGTGACTTTGGCACAGAGAGCCCAAGGCTCCAGCAGTCTCTGGCCAGGAGAAGGGCTCTGCGCAGATCAGGGAAGGCTCCAGAGGGCATGCAGCTACCAGAGTCCCTGGCCAGATGAACGGGCTAGTGTGGAGGCTGGGAGGACACAGGAGGGAGGATACAGGGTTGCGTGGCTCCCGCAGTTCCTGGTCAGGGTATGCAGAGGCCCTGTGGGTGCGGGTCACCGGTCAGGGTTCACTGTACAGCTCTTATGGAGGTCTGGGCGGCACCAAGCCCAGGAGTTTGAGGTTGCTATGAGCTGTGACGTCACAGCACTCTACCCAGGGCAACAGCCCAAGGCTCCAGTGTGCCAAAACCGTCTCACTCTGCCCCTAAAGATTAAAGCTGTAAGCCAGCTCAGTCCCCGCCTTTAGGCTGCTCAGTCACTAGGTTACTTTGTCCCACCCGATCCTTGCTCTGGGACCCTGAGGGCAGAGCTTGCCGGGGCAGTTCTTTCACAATGGCTTCCTGTGCCCAGCTCAGTGGCTCAGTCTGGGGCCCCAGACAATGCCCAAAGTTCTCCACACTTCTGCTCTCCCCAAGGCAGTTCAACTGAGTGCCAAGTCCAAGAACACCAAAACAGTTCACAGGTAAGGCCTTTCTGGTTTGCAGTCTCGCTGCTGCTTGTACTTATGGTTGCTGGCATGATTAGGTCGATTGAACACACACAACCACTTGCCAGTTTTCCACTGTTTTCGTCCTCCTCTTGGGGTCCGGAAGTCCCTTGCTGGCTCCCTGTATCCTCAAAGGGATGATTATAGGCAGATCCCACCAGCCAGAGATGCCTGGAGTCTTGTCTCTCCAGACTCACCGTGCCCAGTTGCAGGGAAGCTGTTATTCGGCCACCATCTTTAATCTCTCGAGTAACATCAAACTCTTGGGCTTAAGCAATACTCTCTTTCCTCAGCCTCCAGAATAGCTGGGACTATAGGCACCACCATAACACCCAGCTAGTTTTTCTGTTTTTGGTAGAGATGGGGTCTTGCTTTGGTCAGGCTTGTCTTGAACGCTGAGCTCAGGCAATCCACCTGCTTCAGCCTCCCAGTGGGCTAGGACTAGGATTTTTTCTGTGAAATTTGGATACAGTCAAAGGCCTCACTCAAGGATCCTGAAGGCCATATGATGGCCTTGAAGCCACAGGTTCCCCAGGCCTGGGCCCAGGCTCTTGGAGAAGTGAGTGCAGATTAATCTCTGAATTTTGAAAATCCTTCAGATGGAATGAATTGAAAATGTAGCTCTAAAGTTTATCAGAAAGAGCAAATGTATAATAATAATCAAGAAAAAAAGTGAAAGAAAAGGATTATAGGGGAAGGGGTGGTGGTACACTTTATCCAAAATCAAAATGTCCCAGAACCTTATAATTAAAATTGTGGTAATATTGTGGCAAGAGATAAAGGAATCAGTAGGCTGGAAGAGATTCAATAATGGCATCTATATGAGAATTTAATATTTGATAAAGGTGGAATTGCAAATTTTGTCCCACAGTGTTAGAACAATTAACTATGTACTTGGAAAACAAAGAGTCTAATAGGTACTTCACATCTTAGACAAAAATGCATTCCAGATGAACTAAAAATATTATCAAAAATGATAACAGCCATAGATATTCTATAAGAAGATACAAGAATATTTACACAAACCTTTGTAAGAATGATACCATGAAAGAAATGCTTGGCAGATGTGGAGTATAGGAACATTTTAGATGCCATTACAAAGGATACCAATAAATCTGAAATACAACATTGTCAAGAGGATATGTCCAATAGTTAGCTATACCATAAAAAGAACTTTAAGGAGGAAAAGATGAGCAACCTAGTAAAAGGATGAGAAAACATACACAGGCAATTCATAAAGGCAATTTAAATGGTCAGTAAATTTAGGAGGAGACAACACTGCACAAATAACCAAAGAATTGCAAGTAAAAATAATAGTGTGATGTCATTTTTTGCATAAAAGACTGGCAAAGATTATAAAGATAATTCTCAGAGTTGCAAGGGTATGAAGATACTCCAGGGCTACATTATGACTTTCATGGACACTGCACACATTTGCCCTCATGCCCTCTTCCACAAAACTATTAAAAATTATATTTTATGACTGCATTGGTATAAAAATGCATATAACCAGGCTGAATTCATTATATACTATATATTTATTATTAAATTCTGTTATTCCTTCTGATTTTTAAAAAATTTATAATACTTTCAGCTTGGTGCCTGTGGCTCAATGGCTAAGGCGCCAGCCACATACACCTGAGTTGGAGGGTTCAAATCCAGCCCAGGCCTGCCAAACAATAATGACAGCTGCAACCAAAACATAGCCGGGTGTTGTGGCAGGCACCTGTAGTCCCAGCTACTTGGAGGTGGAGGCAGGAGAATCACTTGAGCCCAGGAGTTAGAGATTGCTGTGAGCTATGATGCCATGGCACTCTACCCAGGGCAACAGCTTGAGTCTCTGTCTCAAAAAAAAAAAAAATTATAATACTTTCATCACTCCTAAAACCGTCACAGACAGTCACCTACTGTGACTAGTGGGTAAGGTAGCCCTGGGATAGCCCCTCGGGTGCATTAACTTTTGCAGGTGGCAATTTAGCATCATCTATCAAAATTCAAAATGTGTATTACTTTAGATCCAACAGTTACATTTAAAAAGAAAAAACAAAATTTTTTTTGAAATAGTCTTTTTCTGTTGCCCCAAGCTAGAATGTGATAGTCAGCCTAGCTCAGGGGTGGCGAACACGCGTCTCGAGCCGCATGCGGCTCCCGGCCAAAATGAATGCGGCTCTTTGCCTCTTATCATTATTTTGTATACTGTGGCTCTTTGCCAACTTTGGATTTTGTTATGCTGCTTCTGAGGAGGGACCTCTGAGGAGAGATCTCTGACCGCGTAGTCCCGCCCCCAGAGGGGAAACACGTGAAATCAAAGCCCCGGTCCATTCTGACTGACACTCATGTAAAGGAACTGCTCCGAGTGGCTACAACTGAATACAAACCTGATTTGCAGAACATTACTGAAAACAAAAGATGCCAGAAATCCCACTGAGATTATCATCCCATCACTCCAACAAGGTAACAAAAAACACCTGACTGAGCACGTTATATTATGTGTTTAATATATTATTGTTAAAATTATATGCTTTTGTGTGAGTGTTTGTCTGTTTTGGCAGGTCACTGCATGGTGTGGCTCTCTGACTCTCACAGTTTAAAATTTTGGCTCTTTGTGTTGAACTTGTTCGCCACCCCTGCCATATACACTTCCCATTAGGCCTCACTGTTTAATTTTGGATTAAGTTTCAACATCATTAGGCCTCACCCTCCAACATTATTTAATTTTGGATTAAGTTTCAACCTGAGTTTTGAGGGAACAAAAATATTTAAACCATAGCATTGGTAAAATAGATATGATCCATATTAAATGAAGTAAACCTAAATCAATTTAGGTTTGAACCATTGTGACATTGTTCCATCTCCCTTTCTAACAACAGACAATAGATTCCAATAATGATTTTGAATAACTATATCCTGGCATTGGTCTTAGGAAAGAATGGAACAACAAATCTAGGGGAATTAATTAAGGTGGAAAAAATCTACTTTTATTAAGACAGAGTTTCACTCTGTCACCCAGGATGGAGTGGAATGGCACCATCATAACTCACTGAAGCCCCAACCTGCCCCACCACAACCTCCCAAATAGCTGGGGTTTGCATGCTACCATACCTGGATAATCATTCTAAATTTTTTTGGTATTGCTATTTTGCCCAGGCTGGTCATAACTCCTGGCCTATCCTCCCTTCTGAGTTCCTCAAAGTGCTGAGATTACAGGCATGTATGGCTGTACCTGGCCCTGAAAATGTCTCCTTTTGATGGACAAGATTGTGAAGATAACAAGAACAAAGGGAACATTATAAGGCTGCTCACTGGGGAGGGGAGGCTATGAATCACTACTGGTTTTGTCAAAAGTTATATCACTCAACCAAGCCTTCTTGACTTCATAGAGAAAATGATCAATTATTTGGGCATCCAGCAGAAGTAAATAATGACAATCCCATAGGATAATTTACCCAGCGCCCATCCCTAACCATATGATGTAGAAAACCAGTCCTTAGATATGTCCTGGCCTTGGAATCTGAGGCCGAAATTGGCACATGGGTGATACATATGTATGGAAATATTTTTACTTATCTGTGCAAGTTATCTTAATAAATCGGTCTGTTTTTTCTTTTCTACATGCCTGGTGGTAAGTATGCTTCATTTGGTCAAAATAAAAAAGTAGGCTAGGGAGGTTTTGGATAAATTAGTCCTTAAAATTCTCAATTTAATCCAGAAAACAGTTGACAACCCATACATTCTACTCTAATAGAATTTATACATAATCTATTTAAGATACTTATTTGAAAAATAAAAAGTATCATTAGAGAAATCAATATATACTCACCTACACATTCATAGGAATGGTAAAACATAACAATAGTCCAGAAAGTATAAGGGAAAGTGGGGGAGGCAGGAGGACAAAGGGCATTTGGGGGGACCTCACCAAATATGCATGATACAATGGTACATTTCAAAACTATTAAGAAAAGGGTATAATTGTGATGGATGTGTTAATCAATTCAATGTAAGAATTTCACATTGTATATCAAATCAGTATACTGAACCCCATTAAATCACAGTTATGATTTAATAAAAATTAAAAAAATTTAAAAAAGAAACTTTATGTTCAGAAAAGTTCATGGGAAGGAAAATATACAGTAAACATTTAGAAATAAAGATAAACATTGCAGAAAATAAATAAATAAGAGCATCAAGAATGTGAGGGCAAATATACATAGTACCAAATACAGACCTTACTGATTTTTAAGGAAATCCTCTCTGATCAGCTCATCCTAATAAGTCCTAAGGAGTATTTCTTCCCCCTTCAGAAAATTGGACCTAAGCAGGATGAGAATCTTACCCAATGGATTCATTGTCCTATCCCAGAACCCAGAAAAGGAGAGTTAAATAGATGGCTTTATGTTTAGCAGTTCAGGATCCTAGTGAAAAATATTGTCTTCCCTATTAGTTCATACTTTCTCTTAGTTAAAAAGTTCTCTTATTGATACCCAAGAAGGCATCAATAATTCATACTTCACTGTGTCATATAAATTAACCTTGTTCAAATAATCAGACCAAGACCCAACATGAACATGTACAAAAGGGAGTCATTGTTGGGGACAGGCTGAAGTTAGAATAGGAGGAGAAAGAAAATAAGAGGCATGAGACTTTTCCTGGAAGGGCAGTTCTATGGTCGGCGCTTACTCTGAGAATTTGAAAACCTATTGGCAACCAACCAGAAGATTCCGAGCCTCTGAAGAGGGGAATACAGGTATAGACTATGAGGCAGAAGGGAAAGAAAAAACATTTCACTTCTTTCTCTTACAGCCCAAGGCCAGTTTTCCACTGAACATAATCTTTAATCTTCTGCGCCCTTTTAATACCAGGTATCAAGTAACCACATGTATTAGATATCTACTCATGAGAACTGCTAGCAAGCAAGGCCTATACTTTATTCATCTTTTTTAGCGTTGGCATATAGTGCTTAGATGATGAACAAAGATGAGGAAGATGGTAACTTTCTTCAAGAAACGACTGTCAAAACCAACCAAGTCAATTAAACAAAGTAGTTAAAGTAGACAGCAGAGGTGTGTGCTGTGCCGGGAGCGAATATACAAAAAGGAGAAGGAGAAAGTGTTCTATTATCTTTGAGAAGGCAAATTCAAGAGAGGATTGAGTAGGTGATTTTGATGTTCATGTTGAGAAAAAGAAGAGCAAAGAGTATTCCAGACTAAAGGAGAAGCCGCGTAAACCCAAGTTATACATCTTACTGGGATCTTACTGGGTCCTTCAGTAAGATCTTATTCAATTTCAACTCTTTTTTTTTTTTTGGCTGAATTCAGGGAACTTTATTGATGTTACATGACAAGGTGGGGCTCCCTAGGCTCCTTCCATTCTTTAGGGGGTCTGGTGTGGAAACTGTGTGGAGGGGAGATTCTCAGTGAGGTAGGGGACTGAGTAGGCAGAGGCATCCCAGCAGCCAAGGGTCTTTCTCTTCCTCTCATGCTTTGGCTGGGGCTTATGGTCTGGGGGTTCTTACTCCTTGGAGGCCATGTGGGCCATAAGATCCACCACCCTATTGCTGTAGGCAAATTCATTATCATACCAGGCAATGAGTTTGACAAAGTGGTCATTGAGGGCAATGCCAGCCCCAGCATCAAAGTTGGAAGAATGGGTGTCACTTTTGAAGTCAGAGGAGACGACCTGGTGCTTGGTGTAACCC
The DNA here is from genome assembly GCA_963574355.1 of Loris lydekkerianus. Lineage (NCBI taxonomy): Eukaryota > Metazoa > Chordata > Mammalia > Primates > Lorisidae > Loris > Loris lydekkerianus. The sequence goes on along the minus strand of CAUYPK010018069.1, from coordinate 8,882 downwards.
AGGATGCCTTTGAGGGGGCCCACTGATGCCTGCTTCACCACCTCCTTAATATCATGGTATTTGGCAGCCTTCTTCAGATGGCCAGTGAGATCTATGACTGACACGTTGGCAGTGGGACCTGGAAGGCCATGCCAGTAAGCTCCCCATTCAGCTCAGGGATGACCTTGCCCACAGCCTTGGCTGTAGCAGTTGAGGTAGGAATGATGTTCTGGAGATTCCTGCAACCATCATGCCACAGCTTCCCAGAAGGGCCGTCCACACTTTTCTGGATGGCAGTGATGGCATGGACTATAGTCATGAGTCCCTCCATGATGCCGAAGTTGTCATGGATGACCTTAGCCAAGGGGGCTAAGCAGTTGGTGGTGCAGGAGGCATTGCTGACAATGCGGAGGCTGTTTTCATACTTCTCGTGGTTCACACCCATCACAAACATGGGGACATCAGCAGAAGAGGCAGAGATGATGACCCTTTTGGCACTGCCTTGTAGGTGAGCCCCAGCCTTCTCCATGGTGGTGAAGATACCAGTGGACTCCACAATATACCCAGCACCTGCCTCACCCCATTTGATTTTGGTGGGATCTCACCCCTGGAAAATAGTTATGGAATTTCCATTGGTGACAGGCTTCCCGTTCCAGCCTTGACTGTGCCATGGAATTTGCCTTGGGTGGAATCGTACTGGAACATGTAGATCATGTAGTTGAGGTACATGAAGGGGTCATTGATGGTGACCATATCCACTTTGCCAGAGTTAAAAGCAGCCCTGGCGACCAGGCACCCAATACGACCAAAGCCGTTTATTCCGACCTTCACTGTCACCATGGTGCCTCAGGATCCAGCTGGCGCTGCACTAGAAGAAGCAGCTGTCTGACAAACGGGAGGATCAGAGAGCTCAATTTCAACTCTTAAGTTTAGCCATTTGTAAAAACTGTCTTACTCCAAAGATAACTATTAGACACTATTAGATATCCATAATGCTTATTCAGCTCTATACTCATAAATGATCTCTCTGTCAAGCCTTACAATTCACAAATACTACGAATATTTCTGAAATTGAGCCAGGTATCTGGTATTATAGTCTCTCTTTCACAAGAAAGGGAACTTTAGGAGTAAAATTTCCTTACCCTACAGATTATGAGTCTATGACATCTTACTATTCTCAGTTCAAGTCCTATGGATGTGATAACAGATTTGCTGTCAGACTCACATCTGGGGGCCTTAGTTGATGGCTATTATTTCCTGGCTATGAATTAAACTTTATTAGCAGTTATAAAATCACACCCCACAATCTGGCAGGTACTTTATAACACTGATACTTGGAGAAATGGCAGCACCATTCATAGCCAGACTGGTAGTTTTAAAGTCAAAAGATTTTCTGTAAAAGTAACAAACACATTTGTAAGTATGGTGTAATATATTTGGGATTTTATCCACATCCCTAAAGTATACTTTGGGAACTTATAATGTGTGGAAACACATGAAAACTTTTTTTTAAAGTCCCAAATCACCCATACAATGGCTTTCTTAAGTCAGTGACATATGAGAATAGAACAACTGTATGTTTAACTTTGTGAAACAGCCTTTGTGAAGTAGAACTCTCTTATTCAGTCTGCACACGTGATAGTGAAGGCAGCTGTTGCAAAGAGTTCTGTGATTCCCTGCCAAGCCTAGATGTTGAAGTGATAAGGGTATTTAGAAAGTTAAATGCTTGCCTTTTGCTAAGTACTTGCCTGTGCATGTTTTTTGTATGGAGAAATCAGACATACTCTTTACGTAAAGAAAATGGATGAAAAGTGAGCAATAGACCTGGGTCTGACCATCATGCCAGCAACTTGATACACATATAGGCTGCTAATGATTAAGATCTTCAGCGCTTCATAAAAATCACTTTTTCCTAAAATATCTAAATGAAAATAAGATTTGTTTATTTATTTATTTGTATTTTATTTATTTATTTGTATTTTATTTATTTATTTATTTGTGGCAGAGCCTCACTCTGTTGCCCCAGGCTAGAGTGCCATGTGGTCTGCCTAACCTCAAACTCTTGGACTCAAGTGATATCCTTGCCTCCTCAGCCTCCCGAGTAAGTGAAAAACTACAGGTGCCTGCCGTGTGGGGTTTTCCTGTTTTTAGTAGGGACGGAGGGTTTCACTCTTGATCAGGATATTCTTGAACTCCTGAACTTAGGGAATCCATTCACTTTGACTTCCAAGAGTGCTAGAATTACAGGGATGAGCTACCATGTCAAGTCTAGATTTTGTTTAATTTTTAATATAGAGATGGCAAAGACCATTCAATACAACCATCCATTTAATACACTGGGAAAGTAAGTAGAGTGTAGGGCCAAACAGTTGGGAATGGAGACATTTGGATGCCAAATATTTCAGGGGCAATCAGAAAGTCATCTGGGCCAGGCATTCAGCACCAAGGATTATATTTACTATTTTAAACTTTACATCCCAAGTTAAAAATAATCTCTTGACTCCAAAACCCTGTATACATTATGTAGTAATTAATGTCTCATATACTTCAAGGTGTATATATACATATATATGATACTTATTCTTTTAACCAATATTTATCTAGTTCTTATTGTAAGTCAGGCATTATATTATAAATAAAAAGCAACATGGTCTCTGTCCTGGATCTTAAAACACTCTAAATAAATGTAACGTAAGTGTGTCATATGCTATCATGTATTTTCAAATTGTAATAAGTGCTATGAAGATAAAGAACAAGCTTCTTCAAGGAGGAGATCTTTGAACTCAAATTGCAAAGATGAATGGGGTTAACCGAATGGAGTGAGGTTGGCATGGGAGTGGAGATCTCTGGTAAAGGCAACAGCACATACACAAGTCTTGGCACTAAGGAGATAGCAGTGCAAGTGGAGAATGGGGAGTCAGGTAGAGTGATGAGATGAAAAAGGAAACCTAGTGAGAGGTGGATTGCAGAAAGGTCTTACAGGTAATACAAAGGACTTGGAATTTCAATCTAATTGCAATGGGAAGCTTTTGAAGCATTTTCAGTAGGGATACTAACATGAATACATGTATAATGTTAAGATTATTAGGATTTCTCATAAGCATTTGGTAATTACCTGGGTTAACACACAAAGTGGATATGTGATAACACAAATCACAGTCTTTAATTTGTACTATCTTGGTGCAGGATATTGTATAACTTCCACCAGTATGGAAGCAGGCAGCGAGCAGATGTCAAGTTTTCATAAAGGAAACTTGACCACTCACCATTTCACCTGTTCATACTTGGCTTCCAATCCTGTACCTCTGTTGCTCAGTTACTTCCCTTCACTGAACCTATCCATTAGCTCCCTATCCAGCATCTAAGCTTTGCATTCTTTGCCTGGCTTTTGATCTCTTCTCTCTCATCTTCTGGTGTTCTTTAACTCTACAAATTATGACAGTCTTTGGCATAAGCAGAGCTAAGATTTATGCTTGTTGAAGGAATAAAGGGATGAATGAATATTAATAATAGAAACCTGGACTTTGCTATCAACAGAGATGCTAAACATTGCATTGACTAGCGGTGAAAGAATAAAAACCACCACTTACATATTATTTTCTTACCTTCTCTGATTAACTAGAAACATTGAACAAAGTCTTTATAGTTCTGTTATTCTTTTTTCCAAAATCTTCATAGTCTTCATCTAATTGAAATTATTGTTGCTCCATAATTATTGTTGCTCCATAACTGTACAGCACTTTCAAAATCAAACACGAAACACTGTATCATGCCTATAAATTGGATATTCTGTCTCCTTCTTCTGGGGTTTGATTTCTCCTTTAGGTTTTAATTTGACTTATGACCTCCCAGACTCTTCTCCAACTTCTCTTCCTGGAATGAAAAAGCTGTCAAAATAGACATACCATTAAAAGTGTCATGCAACCTGGCCAAAATAGTCTCTTACTATCTTGGAATGAGTAAGATTGATGAATATTCATGTATCTGTTTTCCTGAGGTCATTTATAATTCTGTACATTTGTGCTATCCCTGCTGGGATTAATTTGACCTTGAAATAATGCACATTACCAGAAAAGAACACATCTGACACTTCTGAACTAGATATATGCTTAAAAAAAAAAAAAAAAAAAGAGGGAAAGAAAAACACAAGAAAAGCAAGCTTAAGATGTTGCAAGCCAGGATATTTACTTTCCTAGATTATTTCTATGACAAATTGACAAACTCATATTGCAAACCAGTATTTATTTCTAAAGGTCAGAATTGATGCCTATCTACGTACTGAGAAGATAAAATTTGATGAAACTAAAGATAAGTGAAATGTATTGTTTGCTGCCTTGCTCTCAGGATCACCTATTATCTGCCTTGTTCTGGGGAAATCCACATGGCCTCCTTTGTCCTAATCCTTTGGGACTGCGCTCTTTGTTAGCTGTCACCACCGGAAATGATTTGGCTCAACAAATGCCCTAACATGTTACTGATATGGACAATATTGATATTTTATTAAGGGATTGGTAAAGGACTAGAAGTCATCAAGAAAGATGCTTAGAAATACATCTTAAATGTTGGACTTTCAGGCAGGGATCTGTCCTGGAGCTAACCTGGGTCTGAGTAAACCTTCCTTCCTAGTGCCCCTCAAATTAAACAAGATGAAGCAATTCTACATTCCAGCCCTAGAGAAGAGTTCAAGGCAGGTTGTCTATATCTTATAACATTGTCATTATCAAAGTAGGGAAAACATGAAATCTGGAATCAGATAGGTTAATTGCCAAGTTCTAAACAGTCAACTTAGTTTCAAAGTGTGGATGTGCATGTAGGCTTGGATAATATCATATTTAATTATAGTTCAACACATACTCTCTGTATAATCTGTAGGTTACTTATTGTCTATGAGACTCATTATACTTTAAAATAAGAATGATATCATCCTTGATTTGACTTGAATTAATTTAAATAAAATATTTATAGCAACATGTACAGTGCTTGACACCTAGTAGCAGTCAAGAAATATTAGAATTCTTCATTGAATAAAAAAGCAACTTCATTTATGTGTAATACCTTGTCTTTCTGAATTAACATAAGCACAATTTTATATTTACAAATAAAATATATAAACACAATTTATTTACAAACTGAAAACAAACACATTGGTAGAATGTGTGGTAACATTAAATTGATTTATTGACTTTCTTTAACAATACTAACCAAAATAAAGACTGAAATTAACATGGAAAATCAGAAATATGTTACGTATATTACAAAAACACATCTATTAAAGCTGCAGTACACATAGAAATCACCAAAATTCAACCTATAAGTAGTACATTAAGTGCTCCACAGGTATACAAAATTTTTCTGCAGGCATATATAAATTTTCATCTTGGAAGTTGCCTTGGACTTTTATATACTAGATCTTCAGACAAATGAAGAAAGAAATTTCATGACAAAGATCTACAAAAGAGAAACACCTGCCTCCTGTCATCCATGACTAACACAGGGACTGCTTCACCAGATGTGTAAAGCAAATTGTCATGTACGTAGTAGGTGTTTTTTACACCCACTGCAGAGAAGAGAGCTACAGCTAATGCCCTCTTTCGCAACTTCTTCATCCCTGACCTCCTGTGTGCAGCTCAACCACTTCCAAGGGAAATTTCTTCTCACCTAGAGAAAACTGATGCCTCTGATAGTTAGAAATGTTTTGTTTACTGTGGTCAGCATTTACAGTGACCAGTGACACACGGGAAATAGAACATAAAGGTAGGTAACTGGGCCACCCCCAGGAAATTCCTCCCCCAGTCTGATAGGTTAAAGCATAGCAGAACCAGGGCTGTAAATCCTCTGAACTTCTGGAGTCCTCAATCCCTATCAGCTGCAATAACCTATAAATTCGGATCTGGCTCCTCCATGAACCAGGGAGACTGCACGCATCCTTAGTCTGAGTATGTTATTTCCAGTGCTTTTTGCCGACTTAGTAAGCTGGAGCCAAATTAACCCATAACAAAATCTAAACCATAAATAAACCTGTCACTCTTTAAATTAATTAAAAATAGTAATAGTTGTTGAGACGTGATATGTATTTCTAACCTATTTTGAAGCTGTTAATCAAAATTAAATTATATAAATCAATAACTGCATTCAGACATTTTTAATATGAGTTTTTAAAACCATGTACAGGAAAGTGCAATAAGGCATGAAGATAGAAAAAGGACAAGTTCTTTGTTTCATGTGGATTTTGTTCATTTCTGTAGTCTTAGAAACTAGAATAATGTTTCTAGCACCTAGCAAAAGCTCCATAAATACTTGACTGACTGATTGAACGAGTTAGTGAATAGTAAAGTAGAACATATATAATACTTTGAAAGAGGACATACGTGTGAGGATGTAGAGAATTCTAGTTTTAGCAGAAGTAGTAGTACAGGAAATACTATGGAAAGGTATCGAAAAGAAAGAAAAGGCCGGAATTTCATGGAAACCTAGGAAATGATGTCTAGAGAGGGAAGTCACATCTCATAAATGAGAATACATCACATACAGTAGCCCCTCCTCTATCCAGCGGACACATATTCCAAGACCTCCAGTGGATGCCTGAAGCAGCAAATTAGAACAAATCCGACTGCCATCAATTGGACCACAATCCTGTTCATGTCTTCTATCTGAAAAAGTAATACTTTTTCCATCTTAACTAAGCACATACCATACACTGTGGCCATAACTTTTACAGTTTGAAGTGAAACCAGCATGAATTATTTTTCTTCTTCACAATGTCATGGACATGAGAATCGTTCTTACCATACATCTTAGCAACCTCAGAATATAAGATTTTCACTTTGCTTAAATTAAGACCTTTCCTTTTTTCCACTTAGGGGAAGCACTTTCCAGCTTCTCTTTGGCATATCCAAACAACTAGCATCCCTAACTCTGCTTTGAGGTCATTATTAACTAAAATAAGGCTTACTTAAAGACAAGGACTGTGATCCTATGACAGTGGCTCTGATAACTCAGAGGGTCACTAAATGACTAAGGGGTGGGTGGCAGGGACAAAAGGATGATTTACATCCCAGGTGGGACCAAACAGAACGGTGCAAGATTTCATCAAGCTACTTAGAATGGAGTGATCAAAAACTTAAGAATTGTTTAGTACTAGAAGTTTGCATTTAGTATTTTCAAGCTACTATTTATCCCAGGTAACCGAAATAGTAGAAAGCAAAATCACAGATAATGAAGAACTATTGTAGAGCACAGTAGAGTAAAAGTAAAGACAAGGAAAAAGGTGCTCACAGTCAGCATATCAAAAACGCCTAACAGGAAGGAAGGGGCTGCACTTACACAAATGTGAATGGTGGAGAATCCCTTTTTGTCCTTGGAGAAAATACTTGTTAATAATAAAGAAAAACATTGGTGGTTAAAAGGGAAACTTAGTGACATGGAGAGGAAAGAGAGAAGGAAGGTAAAGTATAAGAATGTAACAGGCCATAATGTCCCACGAGCCATGTTCATGTTTCCCAGTGTCTAGGGGGTACAAATGGAAATATTTAAGGGGACAGTTATTGAGTGATTGGGGCCTCATTGTAACACAGAAAGTATATGCCCCTTCTTAAGGCAGCAGCTGATACAACTACACTGACTGTTTACCATGTCCAAAGAGAAGCCAACAATGTAGACTCGTGTGTTTTTAAATGTGAAAAACTGAGGGCAGTACCTGTGGCTCAAAGGGGTAGGATGCTGGCCAAATATGCTGGAGGTGGCAGGTTCAAACCCAGCCCCAGCCAAAAACTGCAAAAAAAAAAAAAAAGTAGAAAACTGATTCTACTTTTATAAAATTTTTTTGTGGTACATAGCAACACAAATTTATTAAAGAAAGTGAAACAATTAAATGGATGAGGTTTATAGCACAATAGTCTTTATATGAATTTAAAACGCATTTAAATAAAAAAAATACAAAATATTCTATAAGATTCTGTATACATGAGTGACATAAATCAAACACCATAAAGTCCTCCCTTGTTCAAATGAGACAAGTCTGGCTATGAGAAATAGAGGGAAATACCATACTTTAAAAAAAAAAAAAAAAAATCAAGAAGACTTCTATACGGACACATGATGATAACATGGCATGGACTGAGAAATAAGACTATACAATCTTCTATTCATAAGTAAATATAATTAAAATGAAACACAATAAAGGTCCAAACACAAAAATGAAAATATGTTATGTAGCAGTTGAATTTGCTAAGTGAGTCACTGGTTTGAAAATCCTTCCCTATAGCTTGTCTCCCAGGAGCTGCCCCCAAATGTGGTTAGAAAATTGGAGAAGTTTGAGGGACACTGGCAAGCAGAACAGTTCAGAGGACTGCTGCGAGCCTCCTGATCGTTTATGTGATGGACATTAATAGGCCAAGGAGCAAAAGACAAAGAAAACATGTACCAGAAGTGGCGGACTAAATCCGATTCTGATAACTCCCCTCCCTGCGCCCCCCCCAACCCCCCCGTACTAAATACTTTATAATACTCTATCTTCGGGCAAGTCATCTTGTAAGTTCTCTGATTTATTGAATAATTTAGTATTGCATAAACTATTTTTACACAAATGTAATGGTGCTAGGTGATGGTGTTTGGGTCGACATTTGTTTGCAAGTGCTAATATCTTCTTCCACGTGAAGATATTCCTGTTCATATGACACTTTTGGCTTCTCTCTACCTTCCTATTCATTCTTCTCCAGGGATTAGTAGTTCTATATTTTTGGGATGAGAAATAGGGCATAAAATTGATCAGGGGTGGCGAACAAGTTCGACACAAAGAGCCAAAATTTTAAACTGTGAGAGTCAGAGAGCCACACCACGCAGTGACCTGCCAAAACAGACAAACACTCACACAAAAGCATATAATTTTAACAATAATATATTAA
>CAUYPK010018068.1:0-28051 GCA_963574355.1 Loris lydekkerianus | reverse complement strand
TTTTTTTTTTTTTTTTTAAATTGCAATTGATGTTTTTGTTTGGCAGGTCTGGGCCAGATTCGAACCTGCCAGCTCCTGTGTATGTGGCTGGTGCCCTAGCCGCTGAGCCACAGGCACCAAGCCAAAACAGGTTTATTTTTTAAGTATCAAAAAAGTTTATCATACAAAAATAGCTATACCACTAATGTAGTGTATGAAGTAATTTAGTGTCCTGAATTTCACCTACAAGACACTGCAAATCCCTTCTGGAACTTTGGAGGTATGAAATGGGCTTTCTTCCTGACTGCTTAAAGAAAGGTCTCTGCTTGGATTGGTGAACATGGCCTGAGTATGGATTCACGACATGCACGGCTTGTTTGTGTTGTCCTCAGAAAGGGGTGTGCTCTTACATGCTCACTGGGACTCTTCACAAGCGCCTTCTTCACTGAAATACCACTGGCTGGGGATCACCAGGCCCTGAGCCTCTTCCCAGACTTCTTGGTTTATTATGGCAGCCTCTTTACTAGTCTCATCAGAGAGTTCCAGCACCTAGGCAAAGCACCTTCGGAGCTCAAGATCCTCTTTCATGGTTACATCCTTGAGTTCACTCAGTAATTCCAGCACTTGCACATTTTCTTCTGAATTATCAATACCAAGTTCTCCCAGGAGGTGCTGAGGAGTTGTCAATTCAGCCTGTGGGTAGTCTAAGAACTGCTACCTGTCTCCCTTCAGGTGAATTGATCTCCCAGGCAGCTCATGCCGGGTGGTGTCCAGGGCCGTCGCAAACGTCTTGTATTGTTCCTTGAAACGCTGGGCCACTGCCTCAAAGGGGCTGAGCATCTCTATCTGTGCATCAAGGGTGTTTGCCAGCTCCTGCTGCTTCTGACAGAGAAGTCTGTGCTTCAGCTCATGGGCCTTTTTCTGTAGCTTTTCCTTTTCTTTACACAATATTAATAAATTCTGTTCTGCTGTTTCTTCAAACTTAGAAAAATTGTTCTCAATTTTTACTGCCAGCAATGTCAGCAGTATTGTTCGGGACTCCATCGTCTCCATCTCTTCAGGCAAGTCTGGGCTCTTTTTCTCAGGAGCAGAAAATGACGTAGACTCAGTTTTCCTTGACATCTTTGTTTTTTCTACTTGTGGAGTCTTTCTCACCATACTTCTGTCTTTGCTTTTCTGGAGCAGGCTGGGTTTCTTTCTACCTTCAGATACGTTCCCACTGGGCTTTAAGGCATCTGAAGCAAGAGCCTTTTTGGTTGTTTTCTTGTCATACTGCAAGTACCAGGACTCAACGACTCTTCCACCTTGTATTCTTCCTTTCATCTTGGCTGCACTAGGAGTGCTGGGACCACCCAAGGCAAGCTTCCCAGACCCATGCCCGAGGAATCCGCCATCTTCCCACCTTCCGCTCAAACGCCGGCTCCGCCTGCTCTTCAATAAAAGGACTCCTCTTTAATTCGACTTACCTGGTGGTGTGTTCTTTGGGGAGGGATTCCTGGGCATAACAATATGAAAAAAAGTCGTAAGTATCTAAAGGCATAAATAACTACAGTCAAGAGTTGTTGCCTTTAGCTCATCAGCTAGGGCACCAGCCACACACTCCAGAGCCGGAGGGTTCAAATTCAGCCCAGGCCTGCCAAACAACAATGACAATTATAACCAAAAAATTAGCTGGGCATTGTGGCAGGTACCTGTAATCCCAGCTAGTTGGGAGGCTGAGGCAAGAGAATTGCTTAAGGCTAGGAGTTTGAGGTTGCTGTGAGCTGTGATGCCATGGTACTCTACCCAGGGTGACAGCTTGAGACTCTGTCTCAAAACAAACAAAAAACAACAAACATATTTGATGTCTCCTTGGTGTAAAACTCTTCAATAGTGCTTCAAAAGGTGGTTTCTTATGTATCTTTCTCAAAGTTTCTTGTATAGCTAGAATGTGACAGCATTCTTTTTGTTTCCTTTGGGAGTTATAGTTAAGACAAGTAAAATGTCAAAATGTGTTGGATTATGAGATTTCTGAAGTTAATTTTAACTGCATAAGAAATACATGAACACATTCTTATTTATTTATTTAGAGATAGAGTCAAGCTGTCACCCTGGGTAGCATGGCATTATCATAGCTGACAGCAAACTCCAACTCTTGGGCTCAAGAGATCCTCTTGCCTCAGTTTTTGTTTTTAGTAGAAATGGGGTCTTGCTCTTGCTCAGGCTGGTCTTGAACTTGTTAGCTCAAGCAATCACCCTTCTTGGCCTGTCAGAGTGCCAGGATTACAGGTGTGAGCCACAGCATCTGACCCATGAACACATTCTTCTTGTGATAAATGAAAACAATACAATACTGACACCACATTAGAGCTCCAATTCTAATCTTCTCCATGAAGCTGTTATTAATGTGGTGTGTACTTCCAGACCTTTGCTATGTATTGACATACTTGTGAATTCATATAAAATACATACTATTGAAAAGCAAGTAATACACTGCTCTTTTGCTTCTACAACTTAAACTGATGCATGTATTCTGGAATATGGATATATCACAATTTAGCTATTTCCCTGTTATGAACGTTCCAATTTTTTACTGTTACTGCGTTCTACCAAAGAACTAGCATACAGCTCCTGGTGCAAACATGCTGGTGCTTTTCTAGCATTGACAGCAACTACTGAAATTGCTGAGAAGGTGTATTTTCAAATGTAACCGATCACAGAACAGCCTTTCAAAGTGGCTGCACCAATTTACACCAATTTACACGCCTATGTAGATTTGGAATCACTGCTTACTAGGCAGTTTACCCCTTGGGGGTGAGGAAGTCCAGACCAGGCAATCCCCGGCTCCAGCCTCTGAGTCCAACCCAGGTAACACGCCCCCGTCCGCTTTCCGCGCACTTGCTCTGCCAAGCCCCTTCCGCCTAATGGTTCCGCCTCTCGGCAGAGCTGCTTCCGCCCCTCGGCGGGGCTGTAGCGGGAGGGGCGGGTCGTGGGTCGTGACGTCACTGCCGGCCAGACGCCATCTTGATGGTTTGCAGACGGACTTGGAGGTGGCGGTGGTAGAGGCGGTGAGGGCGTGGGGAAGGGTGGGGTGAGGAGGCGAGGCCGTGACGAGTGCGGCGAAACTCTCCTCCTCTCTGCCCCACCGCGTGGGACGGCGTGAACGTGGTGTCGGAGGGATGTCCGCCTTCTCCGAGGCGGCGCTGGAGAAGAAGCTGTCTGAGTTAAGCAACTCGCAGCAGAGCGTGCAGACCTTGTCCCTGTGGCTCATCCACCATCGCAAGCACTCGCGGCCCATAGTCACCGTGTGGGAGCGGGAGCTGCGGAAAGGTGAGTTGCCAGCACTTGCCGGCCGCTCCCCGCCCCCCGGCGGGTTCCCTGGCGCCCCGGGACCTCCTGCCGCGCTTTCTGGAGTCCCGCCTCCCCAGCGGCCCCTGCTCCCGGCTCTCGGGTGACCCGGCTCCCTGGCAGCGGGAGAGGAGTCTTGATGCCCTCGCGCAGGGGTCTGCAGGCTGGGAGGAGCAGCAAGCACCCAGCTTCTGCAAAGTCGGCGCTTTGGAGGTATTTATGGAATAAAGGAATGAATTAAAAAAAAACAAAACTGCGATTAACTTACCACGGAAACAGTAGTAGGAGTTTGGGACTTCACACCCAGTTAGGGCCAGAAATTCAGGTAGTAAGGTATGTTTTTCATTCCGTGGATTATAATGGAGGATAGGAAAACGTAAGGAGGTGGAAAAGAAAAGATTGGTGTGGGTTTTGGTGTTACTTACGTCATTTTTATAACACATCGTCTTAGTCTTAGGAAATTAACAGGAATCAGCTTTAGGGCCCGAAATATAAAATAACGTGTGATGCAGTAGAAAGAACTCTGAATTTTAGATTTTGGGTTTGTTTCTTATACCTTCTTGATTGCAGATGCCACGCCTGAAAATGCGAGATAATATTAAGTGTTCTAAGGTTCCTCCCTGGTTTGTGATTACATTCCTTTAGTGCAGCATCTTTATTTTGCAAAACATTTTATAGTGCTCTCATAAATGAAGGAAACTTTTTTGAGCAGTTATCTATCACTAAAATATCGGAAACAGTTAACTTCTGCACCCTTATCTGCTAAAAACTGGAGGTTACTGCGACTGAAGATTAAAAGATACTTCCATTTGCTTAGCTTGTTTATATGCATTCATAATTCATTTGGTAGACTGTACATTCTTCATTTTTGTTTCAAACATCTGATATGAGTAATAACTGTTAGGGGTTTTAATAAGGCATTGTTAACCAAAAGAAAAGCTAACTTGTGAAAGCTGTATATTAACGTGAAAGCCAAAATGTTGACTGTAGAGTGGATACAAACTGTCCTTGTCTTGAGTGTTTGGTTGTGGTTAAGAAAATGTCATCCCTTAGAAGAAATTGATTTACAGATCTGTTTTTCATTTTGTGTATAAGTGTATGTGTATTGGCTCCCATTGAGGAATTCATCCCTGAGTGGACAAGTTTTGAGAAACACTGACACAAACATCTGAAAAATAGCTGTGAACTTTGACAAGTTGGGAATTAGCTTTGCTTCTACATTCTACTAGATTTCGAAATTAGCAACTGTTTTATCCCCCCCACCCCCAAGAGCATTTAGAAAGACATAATAAAGGAATGATTTGGATAAAGAGCTATTATAAATCAGTAGAAAAATGACAATAGTGTTCTGTTTTTCTACCATTTTTGTTCACTTCCATTTATGGAAGTCCCTTGTCTTTTTTTAGTAAGTTGAAAGAATGAATTTTTCTTCTTTCTTTCTTTCTTTTTTTTTGTAGAGTCAGAGTCTTACTGTATCGCCCTCGGTAGATAGAGTACCTTGGCATCACCCAGCTCACAACAACCTCCCAACTCCTGGGCTTAGGCGATTCTCTTGCCTCAGCCTCCAGAGTAGCTGGGACTACAGGTGCCTGCCACAACACCCGGCTATTTTATTTATTTATTTATTTATTTTTGGTAAGTAAAATTAGGAAGTCATTTTATTCAATAGATGTCATGAATATTTAAAGAAATTCAGAGAATTTGTGTTGAAGAACACCCAGCTATTTTTTTGTTGCAGTTTGGCCAGGGCCCGATTTGAACCCGCCACCCTTGGTATATGGGGCCAGCTCCCTACTCACTGAGCCACAGGTACTGCCTGAAAGAATGAATTTTTCATCTAGTTGAGACTGATAGGGTAAATGGGTTTACTTGTAAACTTTTGTCTTTTTGTGTACTAATGTAAACCCCAAATTGAAATTTTCTTCTACTTTTTTTGTTAAATAATGAGCCAGATGGTAGATATCTTTGAATGGCTGGAAGAGGGGATGGAGAAATACATGAGAAATATTAAGGAGACGGATTAAACAAGGCTTCACTGCTTGGACAGTAAAGAAGAGGGAAGAATGACTCCCTGGCTCTCTTGCCTTGGTTGTTTGGGAAGATGCTGGTACCATTGTAGCTTATAAACAAAAGGAGCTGGGTTCGGCGCCAGCCACATACACCAAGGGTGCTAGGGTGGAGGGTTTGAACCCAACCTGGGCAAGCTAAACAACTGCAACAAAGAAGTAGCCGGGCGTTATGGCAGATGCCTGTAGTCCTGTTTATTTGGCAGTCTGAGGCAAGAGAATTGCTTAAGCCCATGAGTTTGAGGTTGCTGTGAGCTCTGATGCCACAGCATTTTACGGAGGGTGACATAGTGAGACTCTGCTAAAAAAAAAAAAAAAAAAAAGAAAGAAAAGAACTAGTTTGGGAGACAAGAATGAATGTTACTAAATTCTGCTTACATTTGAAGTTACCAATCAATTAATTAGAAATAGGGGCTTGGATCTCAGGAGATTGTGGGTTGGTTGGGAAGATTTTGGAGCCATCAAAATATACATGGTGGTGAAAACTTACACAAATTGGAAGGTCTAGGGAGAATGAAGAAAGTGACAAGAAAAGGCCAAAGATAGAATTCTGGGAAACATTAACTCCTATTGGGTGGGCAAAGAAGAGAGCAGACTTTGGTGGGCAACAGATTTTGCTATCCCAGATCTCAGGAAGAAGTGTTTTCTTGAATCAGGGAAGGGGATATCTGAGTCACAGGCCTGGCTTTTCCCTACTCACACTGCTGAGCCACTTTGTGAACAGCACTGCAGCAGCCTTGGAGGACTGGTGGATCCTGGGGGAACTGTGGGTTTCCCCGAGTTTGGCCTTTAGTGCAGGGGGCAGGCCACTTCTAGTTGAGAGGAGAAATATCAAGAATTTTGAGAGTGAAGAGAAACAAACTCTTTTTTTTTTTTTTTTTTTTTTTTTTTTGAGACAGAGCCTCATTATGTCACTGTGTCACTATGCCGTTGGCGTCATAGCTCACAGCAACCTCAAAATCATGGGCTTAAGCGATTCTCTTGCCTCAGCCTCTCAAGTAACTGGAACGACGGGTGCCTGCTGCAAGGCCCGGCTATTTTTTGGTTGCAGTTGTCATTGTTCAGCAGGCCCAGGCCAGGCTCGAACCCGCCAGTCTTGGTGTATGTGGCCGACACCCTACTCACTGAGCCATGGGTACTGTGGAAACAAACTTTTGTTTGTTTGTTTGTTTGTTTGTTTTTTTAGAGACAAGAGTCTCACTTTGTCTCCCTTAGTAGAGTGCTGTGGCGTCACAGCTCACAGCAACCTTCAGCTCTTGGGCTTAGGTGATTCTCTTGCCTCAGCCTCCCGAGTAGCTGGGACTGCAGGACTCTGCCACAACGCTCGGCTATTTTTTTCGTTGCAGTTTGTCTGGGGCCGGGTTCGAACCTGCCACCCTCAGTATATGAGGCTGGTGCCCTACTCACTGAGCCACAGGTGCTGCCCCGAAACAGAAACTCTTAATGCCACTTGGTGGGAGTGTAAAAAGGAATAACAGTTTTGGAGATCAACTTAGCAACTTCTGTGAAGGAATAACAATTCCTTGGAGGCACATATCCTTTTACCTAGCAGTTCTCTTTCTAGGAATGTATTTTAGAAGTGAGTACTATGCACAAGAACTTATGTTTATTGCAGCCTCATAATAACAAAATTGGAAAAAAGGTAAACATTCCATTTATCCATTTGTTAGAGAATGGATAAATAGATATTCATAAAATAGAATAATGTCCAACAGTTTTCATGAATGTACTAGAGTTACTGATTAAAAAACCATCTTGAGTTAAGAAAGCAAGGTACAGACCAATATGCTATGTGGCAAAGTTCGAAAACATACAAAACAATATTGTTTTTGTTTGTTTTAAGAGACAGAATCTTACTTTGTCACTCTCTGTAGAGTGCTATGGCATCACAGCTCATACCAACCTCCATTCTCTTGCCTCAGTCAGCCTCCCAAGTAGCTGGGACTACAGCGTGCCCGCCAACACGCCTGGCCGTTTTTTAGTTGCAGTTTGGTTGGGGCCAGGTTTGAACCCTTGATATATGGGGCTGGCGCTCTACTCTCTGAGCCATAGGCGCTACTCCAGAGCAATATTGTTTATAGGTAAAATTGAGTGATAGGCTGAGAAAAAGCTCAGTAGGTGCTCAGTGCAGGATGAGAAAGGAATTTCTCTAAGCCAAGAGTTGGGTATAAAAGTATAAGTTTATGTGTATTTTAGAAGGATAGAGAGAGTGAGAAGTTGGGGGACATGGAGAAGAGGGACAGGAAGAAAGGGAATGAGAAAATGGCTTGACATCCCAAAGGAAAGAAAGGAAGAATGCCCACCTTGAGGTCCCTGCACAGTAATAATTAACATCGTTTTCTAAGGTAATGGCTATCATAAGGAGAGGAAATGTAATGGGAGCATTGCTACCTGATCATTTTATGTATTTAAGAAAATATTGGTACTAATGTGGGAAAAAAGATAAGTTGTGCTATTAGCTGGGTTTGGAGGATGTTTCTATAAATGCTTTATACTTAGAAGAATTTAAAGGCATATAAATAGATGCTTTGGGAAGATGGTGATGGTGGATGATAGTGCTGATAGCAATGGTGGTTGAGATGAACATTCTGCTGCTACTATCCTCATGTTGGCCTGGGTTAGTATGCCAAGGGTTTCCCTTTCTTGACTTCGTAGAACTGTGATTTTCAACCAGTGTGCTGTGAGAGGACGTTAGGCATGCCATGAAAATTTTTAAAGATCATTAATGACATTGTTTTTGAAAAAAGTTCAAAGCACAGTAAGTATATTCCTTTTTTTTTTTTTTTTTTTTTACTATGATCAATATAATTTAAGTTTGCAGCAGAAGTTTAACTAGGTTCAAGTGCTCTATGAGATAAAAAAAGGTTGAAAAACACTGTTGAAGAGCCTAGGCCCTAGGTTTTGTGTCTTCCCCCTTCCATGGGCTCATCAGTTTTAGGATCCTCATCTTCTGTAGTTGAATAACCATGGCAATCACTTAGTGACTACCAGGCATTGTTTTAACCTGGGGTGGGGAATTTTTTCATGTTGGAAGCCATAAGGCCACATTCAAGAAACTTAAACTAGATATACTTAAAGCATGCACATTATTTGTAAAATATCTACTGTGCACTTAATTTAAAAAAATGAAAACTATGTGTTCATTTTGAACTAATTTTTGAATGACTTTGTTTTGTCTGCTTTTTGTTGGAAAGTATATGAATATTTGGTTGCAGCAAGGAGGTCTGCAGTTTCAGTTGATCCTCTAGATAGGTGTCAGTCATTGTGACCTTAACACCGTCTTGATTTGGGTTAAATAGGAGAATGTAGATTCACTGCAATAAGTGGTTGAAAGCAAGAAAGCATATTGCTGAAGGCATGGGCATTCTTTTTTCCATATTTCAGTTGGATCTTAGTATCAAACAATGACTTTAAAATGTAATTTACTGGGAGATCAATCAATTACTATCTGTAATTCTTTAGGTACCTTGGTGATATCAACTAGGTGAGACTGAAATGCTAATTTGATTGTGATGTCATGATTCTCAAAGTCAGAAAACCTTTTATTGTATCCTTTCATTGGTCTATAACAGCTGCGTATTCTTCAAGTGATTCACATGTGTCATCCTGCTCATCAGTGACCTTTGCTAATTGAGGGAGATGTTCATAAGAAATTTCTGTTTGAAGTAGTTTTGTTTTGAAAAAAGTGCTTGGATTTTGTGCCACATATCATATATATACTTAGTTTTACCTTGCAAACAAATATTCAAATTGTTTTGATTTGACATGATATCACCCAGAAATAATGTACTCCTGTAGAAATCTTTTTTTTTTTTTTTTTTTTTTTTTTGCAGTTTTTGGCCAGGGCTGGGTTTGAACCTGCCACTTTCAGCATATGGGGCCGGCATCCTACTCCTTTGAGCCACAGGCACTGCCCAGTCCTGTAGCAATCTTTCAGTAATCACATTTCTGATTCTGTTCTTAATTAGCATGTTACAAAACTGATGACGCCCTATTGCATTTACACCAATATAATTAACAATACTTACAGCTTGTTGCATAGTGTCACTTAAAATAGTAGCTTTAGCACTATGCTGATACAATAAAAAGAAATGAGAGCATCTGGGTCTGTTAATAAGGAGTATCCCAAAGGTTGCCATACACAGGAAAAACAAACTCATATTCCATATTTTAATATTTTTTGTATTTATATATTAACATGTAGAGGAACATTTTGTAATGAATATTTTGTAAAACAAAGTACATTTGGGGCTTGGCGCTCATAGCACAGTGCTTATGGCACCAGCCGCATACACCGAGGGTGGAGGGTTCGAATCTGGCCTGGGCCAGCTAAAAGCAATGACAACTGCAACGACAACAAAAAAAATAGCCAGGCTTTGTGGTGGGTACCTGTAGTCCCAGCTACTTGGGAGAATGAAGCAAGAGAATCACTTAAGCCCAAGAGTTTGAGGTTGCTGTGAGCTATGATGTCACAGCACTCTACCAAAGGCAATAGTGAGATTCTATCTCAAAAAAAAAAAAAAAATGTACATTTGGCTACCATTTTCCAATTTCCCCAGGTATGTATGGCGACCTGTATTATTATTTTTTAAAATCTCTGCAGTAAACCCTTCATATTTTCTTTTCATGGAAGGTGCATCATCTGTACACACACTAACTATATTTACTAAATTTAGTCCAACTTTATGTCGTTTATCTTGAAGATGTTCAAGGTATCTATTCCCCATGTTCAAGGTATCTATTCCCCATTCAGAAGAGTGCCAAAAGCAAGTAACTCTTTGGGGCCAAGAAAATCTTATGTTATCTGAATGGAGTATAAAACTTGGGCTGACCTGAGTATATAAGCTACTTTATAAGTTGTTTCTGTGATACTATTTTCAGGTCTCATTGTTGTTTGAAAGAATTGTCTTTGCTTTTGCTTTTCATCTTTTAATTTCTGTAATACAACCTTTTTTGTGCCTTTCCCTCTAATTTAAAATATCTGTGGTCCTTACCAGTATTATAATGCTGATGAGCGTTGAATTTTTCTAATGTTGACATTGCAATATCACAGGGCAAGCAAATCATCTTATTTGTAGCAGAAACAAAATAATACTGCAATTCCCAATTTTCATTAAGAAAATCTGTTTTCTTCCTAGAGGACTTGGTCTTCAGTGACATGATGGGTTAAGCGGACAGAATTAAAAAATACCATTGAGCCACGAATTATTCACAAATTCTGCTTCAAACAGAAACACAGTGCACTGTTGTCAAAAGCTGATAGCAGACTGGTGTACTGAATCCCCATAAACTCTTGCCAACCAGCATTCTGTACTGGTGGCACCACTCAGTCAGGGGAAATTAGAGCTAAATCATGAGCATAGCAGCCGTCAATTTAGTCCTTATGGTTTACAAATGTTCTCTAATTGTGCCAATCAATCTTTGAGGATTATTTCATTGAACCTTAACTCTTTAGTACTGTATATACTCGAGTATAAGCCGAGTTGTTTTCGGCACAAAATTTGTGCCGAAAAACCCGAACTCGGCACAAATTTTGTGCCGGAAAAAACTTGGCTTATACTCGAGTATATACAGTATTTTAAATGTTTATTTTCAAAAATAAAACAAAAATATTAAAGACCAAAATGTATTGATAAAAGTAAAAGGATTCTGTAAAATTTAGGTTCAAAGGCCACACTGAAGGACCTAGAAGGCCACTTTGTGGCCTTAGGCTTCAGGTTCCCCATACCTGGTTTTAGCCATTTTTACCGTGATAATGTTGAATCCTCATGTCATCTGCAAGTATTTATGATAGAAATGAATCAAATTTGAAAATATGCTAAGGAAAATTGGTTGAACATTTTATATTAAGCTAGGCATTTTTTAGTTTCTAGAAGTGTATAAAGACAAAAGTGACAAAGGATGATAAAAAAATATCTTTTTTGCAAGATAAAAGAATGAGTGGGTAAAATTATGTGTCAGATACTATAATAATTAAGTTATGACGGTTCCCCCTCTTATTCTACCTTTTCTTCTTTAAAGAAATAATTTTTTTGGAGGCATAAGCCTTTTTTTTTTTTGTAAAGAAACAGTCTCACTTTGTCACCCTTAGTAGAGTGCTATAGCATCACAGCTCACAGCAACTTCCAACTCTTGGGCTTAGGTGATTTTCTTCCCTCAGCCTCCCGAGTAGCTGGGACTACAGGCACCTGCCACAATGGTGAGCTATTTTTTTGTTGCAGTTAGACGGGGGCCGAGTTTGAACCCTCTACCCTCTGTATATGGGGCCAGTGCCCTAATCATTGAGCCACAGACGCCACCCAGCTTAAGCCTTTTTGAAGATCTAAATGGCATGTAATTTTCCTGATAAGTGTAAAAAGTATAGCAAACATCTGACACTTTTGTTGACTTTTTCTTTTTTTTTAAAGACAGAGTCTCACTTCGTTGCACTCGGTAGAGTGCTGTAGCGTTACAGCTCACAGCAACCTCCAGCTCTTGGGCTTAGGTGATTCTCTTAGCCTCCCGAGTAGCTGGGAGTATAGGCGCCCACCACAACACCCAGCTACTTTTCGTTTCAGTTTAGCCAGGGTCGGGTTTGAACTTACCACCCTTGGTATATGGGGCCAGAACCCTACTCAATGAGTCTTAGGCACCGCCCAATTTGTTGGGTTTTTCCTAACAGCTTTATTGATACATAATGTACATAGCATCCAATTAATCCATTTAAAGTGTACAGTTTAATGCTTTTTATTAATAGTATATTTATAGAGTTGTAAAACTATCACTAAAATCAGTTTTAGAACATTTTTATTACCCAAAAAGAAACTCCATGCCTTTTAGCTGTCATCTCCCCAATCTCATTTCCATGCCCCTTGACAATTGCTAATTTATTGTCTCTATAGATTTGCCAATTTTACCATTTCATGTAAATGGAATTATATGATAGGTGCTCATTTACACCTGGCTTTTAGTTAATGCCTTTTCTGGGCTAATCCATGTTATAGCTTGTATCAGTAATTCATTACTTTTTATGTCCAAATAATATTTTGTTATATGAATTTACCCATTCATAAGTCTATAAATGTTTGAGTTGTTCCACTTTCTCATTATTAAGAATAATGGGGCTATGGGCATCATTTATGTACAATTTTTTTGTGGATATGTTTTCATTTTTTCTTGGACACGTACCTAGGAGTGGAATTGGTGGGTTATATAGGAACTCTTACATTCAACCTTTTTTTTTTTTTTTTTTAAAGACAAAGCCTCAAGCTGTTGCCCTGGGTAGAGTGATACGGCATCACAGCTCACAGCAACCTCCAACTCCTGGGCTCAAGCAATTCTCCTGTCTCCGCCTCCCAAGTAGCTGGGACTACAGGCACCTGCCACAACAATGCCAGGCTATTTTTTGGTTGCAGTCGTCATTGTTGTTTGGCAGGCCTGGGCTGGATTCGAACCTGCCAGCACAGGTGTATGTGGCTGGGGCCTTAGCTGTTTAAGCCACAGGTGCCGAGCCTACATTCAACCTTTTGAGGAGCCACCAGGCTACTTTTTTCTTTTTCCATTAAAAAAAATTATTTTTAGTTATTACGGATGCATAATAGTTTTGTGCATGTGATGTTTTAATACACGTATACAATGTGCATACATGTATACAAATTGGGTAATTAGGGTATTAGATTACCAGGCTATTTTCCACCAATTTTATACATTCCTACCAGAAGAATATGAGGGTCTAATTTTGCCCTAGCTTTGCCAGTGTTTGTTATTACCTGTCTTTTAAATTATAGCTACGCTGGTGGAGGCGAAGTGGTATCTCATTAGGGTTTTGCTATGCATTTCCCTGATGACTAATAATGCTAATGATATTGAGCCTATTTTTGTGTACTTAATGGCCGGTCTATGTTTTATTATTGGAGAAATATCTGTTCAGGTCCTTGTGCATTTTAAATGTCTTTTTATTTGTGAGTCATAAGTATTCCTATTGTAATTCCAGATTCAAGTACCTTATCATATCCACAGTTTGCAAATATTTTGTCCCATACATTCAGTTGCCTTTTTACTTTAATAAGTGTCCTTTGAACATGACTTTTATTTTATATATATTTTTTAGAGACAGTCTCATTTTATCGCCCTCGGTAGGCGCTGTGGCATCACAGCTCGCAGCAACCTCCAACTTCTCCCAAGTAGCTGGGACTACAGGCACCTGCCACAACGCCCGGCTATTTTTTTCTTGTTGTTGCAGTTTGGCCTGGGTCGGGTTTGAACCTGTCACCCTTAGTATAAGGGGCCAGCTCCCTACCCACTGAGCCACAGGCGCCACCTAGCATGACTGTTTTAAATTCTAAATGACTCATTCAGTACTGGACTAAATTGTAAAACTATTGGTATATGTTACCAATTAAATTATATATTATATTCATTGCTGTAGAAATGTTGACCATGAACGTATCTGAACTTATAAATCAACTGACATATAGGCTCTTTTCTGAATACTTTCTTTCCCCCAAATCTGCAAAGGTTGTAGAAAACAGCTAGATACAAGGAAGTTCTTTGGAGTTAGAATCACTGCATTCTTTAATCTAGTGATCAAATCCTTTACACCATCCTCTTTTATGTTATTTATATATATGTCTTATTATTATTATTATTTTTTGAGACAGAGTCTTACTAATGTTGCCTTTGGAAGAATGCGATGGCGTCATAGCTCACAGCAACTTCAAACTCTTGGGCTTAAGTCATTCTCTTGCCTCAGTCTCCCAAATAGCTGGGACTACAGGCGCCCGTGACAGTGTCTGGCTATTTTTTTTGTTGTAGTTGTCATTGTTTAGCTGGCTCAGGCCGTGTTCGAACCCGCCAACCTTGATGCATGTGGCTGGTGCTGTAACCACTGTGCTATGGGTGCCGAGCCTATATATATATATATGTGTTTTAACAAAACTGTAAGTGCCTGAACCATTAAAGTATATTAATTCACCTTGTATTTATTGATTATCTGTTAACAGTGGTAAGGAAAACAAAGTTTTTCCATGGCCTTAGAATTTGTAGTCTCATGGAAAGGGCAAACAAAAAAAAAAATTATTAGTGTATATTTTGTGTTTTATCCTCTGATGACGGAAATCATTAAGTTAGCTTGGTGAGGCCGGGTGTGGTGGCTCATGCCTGTAATCCTAGCACTCTGGGAGGCCGAGGCAGGTGAATTGCCCTGAGCTCACAGATTGGAGACTAGCCTGAGCAAGAGCAAGACCCCATTTCTAAAAATAGATGGACACCTGTAGTCCCAACTACTTGGGAGGTTGAGGCAAGAGAATCGCTTGAGCCAAAGAGTTGGAGGTTGCTGTGAGCTATGATGCTACTACACTTTATCAAGGGTGACAAAGTGAGACTGTCTTAAAAAAAAAAAAAGTAGTTGATGAAAGAAAGAAATCTCTGCATAGGTGATATTTAATAAAAGTCTTCTCTGGCTGGGTGTGGTAGTTTATACTTGTAATCTTAGTACTCTGGGAGGCGTAGGTGGATAGATTGCTTGAGCTTAAAAGTTCAAGACCACCCTGAGCAAGAGTAAGACCCTGTCTCTACTAAAACTAGAAAAAGGAGCTGGGTGTGGTGGCGGGTGCATGTAGTCCCAGCTAGTTGGGAGGCTGAGGCAAGAGGATCTCTTAAGCCCAAGGGTTGAGGTTGCTGTGAGCTATGATGATGCCATGGCACTCTATCCAGGGTGACAGGGTGAGACTCTGTCTCAAAAAAAAGAGATCTCTCTGAACTAGTGGGGAGGGAGCCTTCAACCACCAGATATATCTGAAGGTGCTGAGGTGATACAGAGCTTTGGATGCAAGCAGCCAAAACTGGAAAGGGTCAGCCTTTGAATGAATGCCTGTTAACTCAATTAAAACAAATAAAGTTTAGATTTTTCTTCAATTTACAATCAGCAAATTGCTATTTAAAATCAGCACTT
Source organism: Loris lydekkerianus (assembly GCA_963574355.1). NCBI lineage: Eukaryota > Metazoa > Chordata > Mammalia > Primates > Lorisidae > Loris > Loris lydekkerianus. The sequence continues at coordinate 12,748 of CAUYPK010018068.1, read as the reverse complement.
TGTTCGTAATGAATGAACTATGTTTGACTTTTGCAGGGAAATAATTATCACTATATACTGTATTATAAGTGTGGGGGAATTATGTGTGATAGTGGGCTCCTTTAGGTTGTTTTCATATTTCAGTTTGATGAAGGTTCTTAAATATTTGTTTTTTGGGGTTTTTGTTTGTTTTGAGGCAGAGTCTCACTTTGTCACCCTTAGGTAGAGTGTAATGGCCTCATAGCTCACAGCAACCTCAGACTCTTGGACTTAAGGAATTCTCTTGCCTCACCCTCCCAAGTAGCTGAGACTACAGGTGCCCGCCATAATGCCTGGCTATTTTTTTAGAGATGGGGGTCTCTGTCTTGCTTAGGCTGGTCTCCAACCTGTGAGCTCAGGCAATCCACCTGCCCTAGCCTCCCAAGTGTAGGGATTACAGGCCACCGTACCTGGCCCTTAAATAGTTGTTGAAAATTAACATTATTTGCATTCACTGATTTGCTTTAGATTTGTAAGAAGTGCTAAAAATAAATACTACATAATCTTAGTTCTAATTTATTTGTTTTTAGAAAAATAAGAAAGTCAGGCCTGGTCAGGTGGCTGTTAATCACAGGACTCTGGGAGGCTGAGGCAGGATGCTTGAGCTCACAGCTTTGAGATAAAGTGAGACTCTGTCTCAAAAAAAAAAAAAGTCTAAGAACATTCTTCATTTGCTTTGAAAACATACAGCAATAGGTGGTGCCTGTGGCTCACTGGGCAGGGCACCGGCCCCTTCTGCTGAGGGTAGCGGATTCAAACTCAGCCCCAGCCAAACTGCAAACGAAAATTAGCCAAGGCATTGTGGCAGGCACCTGTAGTCCCAGCTACTCGGGAGGCTGAGACGAGAGAATCACCTAAGCCCAGGAGAGGAGTTGGAGGTTGCTGTGAGCTGTGACATTATGGCACTCTACCAAAGGTGACAAAGTGAGACTCTGTCTCTTAAAAAAAACACACACCAAAAAACAAAACATACAGCAATATAAATCCCTAAAAAGAAGAGATCAATTCGTAATTGATAGCTTTTATTTTGTCTAATACTGATAACTTGTTTTTCATTTAGAGTTAAATTGAACAAGTTAAGTAGACAGTGTTTACACTAAGTTCTTGAAAGGATTTGACACAAAACTTGTAAGGATTTGATGTCAAACTGTAACTTTCATAAACTTGAGTATATATTTACTATATCTTTGATTATAATCATGATACTATATGTTCTGAGTACATAACTTTCTTTTCTCTTCTCTTCATAGACTTGTCACATCCCTTTACTGAAGATTAAAGTGATTTTTGTAACATTACTTAATGGAAGGTTTAAATTATCAGCCAGCAGGCCCATGGAAAAACAAAACAACAAAACCTCATTATGGAAATGTCAAGACAACTAAGTAAAAACTCCCCTGTAGTTATCAATCAGCTTCAATAGTTAACAGTGTTTAACACCTAAAAAGTAATTTCTTTTTTTAAATTTTAATTTTTATTGTTTGGGATTCATTGAGGGCACAAAGAATTAGGTTACACTGATTGCATTTGTTAGATAAAATCCCTCTTATAATTGTGTCCCACCCCCAAGAGGTGTGCTGTACATGGTGACCTCTCACCCCCACACTCCTCCCCTCATCCCACTTGCTCATTCCTCTAACCCCCCCCCCCCCCGCCTTGTATTAGCTCATCTACTGCCTTTATATTAGAATTGAGTATATCGGATTCTTGCTTCTCCATTCTTGTGATGCTTTGCTGAGAAGAATGTGTACCACCTCTATTCAGGTTAATACAGAAGATATAAAGTCTCCATGTTTTTTTAGTGGCTGAATAGTATTCCCATGGTATACATATACCCCAGTTTGTTAGTTCATTCCTGGGTCTGTGGGCATTTAGGCTGTTTCCACATTTTAGTGATTGTAAATTGAGCTGTGATAAACTGTCTAGTGCAAAAGTCTGTAAGATAAAAGCATTTTTTTTTCTTCTGAGTAGATTCCTAGTAACAGGATTGCAGGATCAAATGGGAGGTCTAATTTGAGTTCTTTGAGGATTCTCCATACTTCCTTCTGAAGAGGCTGCAGTCCCACCAGCAGTGTAGAAGTGTTTCCTTCTCTCCATATCCATGCCAGCATCTGCAGCGTTGAGATTTTGTATGTGAGCTATTTTCACTGGGGTTAGGTGATATCTCAGGGTAGTTTGTTTTTTTTTTTGAGATAAGAGTCTTACTTTGTCACCCTCAGTAGAGTGCTGGGCATCAAAGCTCACAGCAACCTCCAACTCTTGGGCTCAAGTGATTCTCTTGTCTTAGCCTCCTAAGTAGCTGAGACTACAGGTGCCCACCATAATGCCCAGCTATTTTTTTTTTTTTTGCAGTTTTTGTCTGGGGCAGGGTTTGAACCTACCACCTCCAGTATTTGGGGCCAGCGCCCTACTTCTTTGAGCCACAGGCACTGCCCGTGCCCAGCTATTTTTAGAGATGGGGTCTCACTCTTGCTCAGGCTGGTCTTGAACGTGTGAGCTCAGGACAATTCACCCATCTCATTCTCTTAGAGTGCTAGGATTATAGGCGTGAGCCACTTTGCCCGGCCTTGTCTCAGGGATGTTTTGATTTATATTTCTCTGATGATTAGGGATGGTGAACATTTTTTCATATGTTTGTCAGCCATTCATCTGTCTTCTTTAGAGAATGTTCTATTCATGTCTCTTGCCCAGTGATAATATGGCATTGTTGGCTTTTTTTTTTTATTGATTAATTTGAGTTCTCTACAGATATTAGTTATCAAGGTTTTGTCCAATTCATAATATACAAATATATTTTCCCATTCTGAAGGTTGTCTGTTTGCTTTGCTTGTCATTTCCTTATCTGTACAAAGCTTTTCTGTTTAATTAAGTCTCATTTCTTTATTTTTGTTTTTGGCAATTGCTAGGGATGTCTTCCTCAAAATCTTTCCCCAGGCCAATATCTTCAAGTGTTTTCTCACACTTTCTTCAAGGATTTTTATTGTTTCATGCCTTAGGTTTAAATCTTTTATCCATCTTGAATCAATTGTTACAAGTGGTGAGAGGTGCTGGTCCAGTTTAAGTCTTTTACATTTGGTTATCCAATTCTCCCAGCATAATTTATTGAATAGGGGTTGTTTTCCCTAGTGTATGTTCTTGTTTGGTTTATCAAAGATCAGGTGGCTGTTAGAGGTTAGTTTCCTCTCCTGGTTTTCTTTTCGGTTCCAAATGTCAAATGTCTCTTTTTGTGCCAATACCATGCTGTTTTGATCACTATGGCCTTGTAGTATAGCCAAGTAGGGTGATACCCCTGCCTTTGTTTTTATTACTAAGACTTGCCTTGGATACATGGGGTTTCTTCTGGTTCCATACACAATGAAGAATTATTTTTTCCAAATCTTTAAAGTCTGATGGTGGTATTTTAATGGGGATTGTGTTGAATCTGTAGATTGCTTTGGGTAGTATAGATATTTTCGCAATGTTTATTCTTCTCTGCCATAAGCATGGTGTGTTTTTTCATTTGTTAATATTTTCTGCTATTTCTTAAGGTTTTATAATTTTCTTTGTAGAGGTCCTTCACCTCTTTTGTTACGTATATTCCTAGGTATTTCATTTTATTTGAACCTACTGTGAAGGGACTGTGTCCTTGATTAGCTTTTCATCTTGGCTGTTATTGGCATATACAAAGGCTACTGATTTGTGAACATTGATTTTATACCCTGAGACATTGCTGTATTTTTTGATGACTTCCAGGAATCTTGTGGTTGAGTCTTTGGGGTTCTTTCAGTATAAGATCATATCATTGGCAAAGAGCAAGTGTTTGACCTCCTCTGCCTCCATTTGGATGCCCTTTATTATCTTCTCTTGCCTGGTTGTGTAGACTAGAACTTCTCTCACTATGTTGAAGAGTAGTGGTGATAAAGGACAACCTTGTCTAGTTCCAGTTCTGAGTGGAAAAGCTTTCAGTTTTACTTTATTCAGCATACTATTAGCTGTAGTTTTGTGGTAGATGGCTTTGATTAGTTTAAGAAATGTGCTACCTATGCTTATATTCTTCAGAGTTCTAATTAGATAAGGATGTTGAATTTTTTTTTTTTTTTTTTTAACTGTGAGACTTAATTTCTGGACACTGAGGTGCCATTTGTCTTTTTATTTCTTTAAAAATGTGGTTATTACTTTTTTTTTTTTTTTTAAGAATGAAGTAATGCCTGTTTAATGCAGATAAATTGAAGAACACAAAAAAACTGAAGAAACATAAATCCCAAATCCATCATCACATAATTATGTGCCCACTGTTAGCATTTTGATAACTTTTCTTCTAATTGTTTATGAATATTTTCAGATATATACAGTAACAAAAGTGTGTTTTTACATGTGATTCTGTAAAAATCAGAATCTCGGGTTTTTTTCTCTTATCCACATACTATGAACATCTTTCCAAAGGATGTTGAATTTTATCAAATGCTTTTTCTGCATGTATTGGGGATATGGTCTTTGTTTTTGCTTCTGTTGATAATGGTGAATTGCATTTATGGATTTGCATATGTTAAACCAACCTTGCATCCCTGGGATAAAACCTACTTGATTGTGATATATGACTTTTTAAATGAGAATTTATAATCTTTTGGCTAGGATCTTATTGAGAATTTTTACATCTATACTCATTAGTGAGATTGGTCTGAAATTCTCCTTCTTAGTTGGATCTTTTCCTGGTTTTGGTGTCAGGGTAATGTTTGCTTCATAGAACTTGTTTGGGAAGATTCCATCCTTCTCAATTTTTTTTTTTTTTTTTTGAACAGAGCCTCAAGCTGTTGCCCTGGGTAGAGTAGAGTGCTATGGCATCACAGCTCACAGCAACCTCTAACTCCTGGGCTCAAGCAAGTCTCTTTCCTGTCTCCACCTCCCAAGTAGCTTGGACTACAGGCGCCCGTCACAACACCTGGCTATTTTTTGGTTGCAGCCATCATTGTTGTTTGGCAGGCCCGGGCTGGATTCGAACCCGCCAGCTCAGGTGTCTGTGGCTGGTGCCTTAGCCGCTTGAGCCACAGGCGCCAAGCCCTTCTCAATTTTTTGGAATAATTTCTACAGTATGGGTATAAGCTCTTCTTTGAAGCTTTGATAGAATTCTGGTATGAAACCATCTGGACCAGGGCATTTTTTTTTTGTTGGGAGATTTTCATTGTTTCTTTGATATCAATTCTTGAAATCAATCTGTTCTAGAGATCTATTTTTTTCTTGATTGAGTCTAGGGAGAGGGTGTGATTCCAAGTTGATCTATTTCCTCTACATTGTCAAATTTCTGAGCATGGAGTTTCTTGTAGTACTCAGATAATCTCTTGTCTCTCCGAGGCATCTGTTGTTGTTTCCCCTTTATTGTTTCTAATTTAGATTATTAGAGATTTTACTTTTCTGTTTCTAGTTAATGTGGCCAAAGGCTTATTGATTTTGTTTTTTTTCAAAAAATCAACTTTTTCGTTCGTTAATTTTCTGAATGATTCTTTAGTTTTCAATTTCATGAATCTTTGATTTAATTTTGGTTATTTCTTTTCATCTGTTGGATTTGAGATTAGATTTTCTTTTTCTAATTCTATAAAATATTCGTGATACATAGTTTGTGAGTTTGTTGATATGCTCTCTTTCTGTTTTTGAATGTAGACATCTGATGCTATAAATTTCCTTTTTTTTTTTTTTTTAAAGACTGCTTTTGCTGTATCCCACAGGTTTTGGTAACTTGTGTCATTATCTTTTTTTTTTTTTTTTTTTTTTTTTGAGATAGAGTCTCTCTACTCACTATGTTGCCCTTGGTAGAATGCCATTGTGTCACAGCTCACAGCAACCTCTAGCTCTTGGGCTTAGGCGATTCTCTTGCCTAAACCTCCTGAGTAGCTGGGACTACAGGCGCCTGCCACAACACCCAGCTGTTTTTTTTTTTGTTGCAGTTTGGCCGGAGTTGGTTTTGAACCTGCCACCCTCAGTATACGGGGCCGGTGCCCTACTCACTGAGTCACAGGCAAAGCCCAAGAATCTGCCAGTCTTGGTGTACATGGCTGGTGTCCTGCCCACTGAGCTATGGGTACCACCAGTTGTGTCTTCATTGTTATGTTTGAAGAGTTTAATGATTTCCTCTTTTATCTCTTCCTGAACCCAACTATCATTCATCACGAGGTTGTTTAATTTCCAAGTCTTTGTGTGGGGATGAACGTTTTGTTGGAGTTGTGTTCCATTCTGTTGGAGTTGAGTTCTACCTTTATTGCCTTGTGGTCTGAGAAGATGCAAAGTATAATTTCTGTTCTTTTGTTTTTTAAATAAGAGTCTCACTTTGTCACCCTTGATAGAGTGCTGTGGCATTATAGCTCACGGCAACCTCCAGCTCTTGGGCTTAAGGGATTGTCTGGCTCAGGCTGGTCTTAAACCTGTGAGCTCAGGGCAGTCTATCCATCTTGGCCTCCCAGAGTGTTAGGATTATAGGCATAAGCCACCGTGCCTGGCCTAATTTTTATTCTTTAGGGCAGCACCTGTAGCTCAGTGGGTAGGGTGCCGACCACATACACCCAGGCTGGTGGGTTCGAGCCCTGCCCGGGCCTGCTAAACAGCAATGAACTGCATCCAAAGAATAGGTGGGCATTGTGGCAGGTGCCTGTAGTCCCAGCTACTTGGGAGGCTGAGGCAAGAGAATTACTTAGGCCCAAGAGTTTGAGGTTGTAAGCTGTGACATCATAGCACTCTACCAAGGGCAACATAGTGAGACTCTGTCTGAAAAAAATAAAAAAAATAAATAAAAAATAAAAACTAATTTCTATAATTTTAATTTTGTTGAGGTTTGACTTGTATCCTAGGATATGGTCTATTTTGGAATACATACAATTGGCTGATGAGAAGAATGTATGTATATTCCTTAGCTTTGGGAGGGGGGGTTTGGTATATGTCTCTTAATCCCATTTGTTCTAGGGTCACATTTAAGTCCTTTGTATCTTTGTTTGGTTTCTGTTTAGAGGATCTGTCCAGTTCTGTCAGTGGGATGTTAAAGTCTCTGACTATTATGGTGTCATGGAATATATTGCTCAGACACCTTAAGGTCTGTTTCATAAATCTGGGAGTATTTAAGTTGGGTGCATAAATATTTAAAATTGAAATGTCTTCTTGTTGTTTTATTCCTTTGACCAGTATAAAGTGTCCATCTTTATCTTTTTTAACTTAGTTGCTTTAAATATGCTTGTATGTGAAAATAAGATTGCCACCTCTCCTTTCTTCTGATTTCCATTTGTTTGAAATACTGTTTTCCATCCCTTAACCCTGAGTCTGATTTGTCCTTCAAGGCTAGGTGTGTCTCCTGGAGACAGCATATATATGGCTTATGCTTTTTTATGTAGTCAGCCAGCCCATGCCTCTTTAGTGGTGAATTCAGTCCATTGACATTTGAGAGAATTGACAAGTGTGGTGGAGTTCTGTGCATCTTATTTTGTTAAGTCCATTGTGTAGTTTTATCCTTTAAGCCATTGTGGCAGCTAAGTTTTGACCTTTAGCTTCTGGGTATATAATTTGCGGATGGTCCATTGTAATGGTCAGTGTTGACAACAGGTTTAAGTATTTCCTGTCGCCGTGGTCTTGTGGTGAATTTCCTGAGTGCTTGTATATCGGCAGAAGATTTGATTTCTTCATCAATTTTGAAACTTAGTTTAGCAGCATACAGAATTCTGGGCTGAAAATTGTTTTGTTTAAGAATGTTGAAGATCCGATCAGTGCCTGTAGCTCAGTAGCTAGGGTGCCAGCCATATACACCAGAGCTAGTGGGTTCAAATCCAGCCCGGGCTTGCCAAAGAACGATGACAACTACAACAAAAAAATAGCCAGGCATGTAGCAGGCGCCTGTAGTCCCAGCTACTTGGGAGGCTGAAGCAAGAGAATTGCTTAAGCCCAAGAGGTTGAGGTTGCTGTGAGCTGTGATGCCATAGCCCTCTACCCAGGATGACAGCTTGAGACTCTTGTCTCAAAAAAATAAACAAACAGGAATGTTGAGGGTGGATGACCATGCTCTTCTGGCTTGTAAGGTTTCAGTTGAAAAGTCTGCTATCATCCTAATGACTCTGTCTCTGTAGGTCATTTGGCTCCATCTGACTGCTTGCAGAATTTTCTCTTCCATTTTGACTTTGGACATACTCATTACAATGTGTTTGGAGAGCTTCTGTTTGAGTTGAGATGACCTGGGGTTTGATATCTGTCTGAAAGGAGTGTGTTGGGGTCTTTAGTAAAACTTGGGAAGTTTTCATTTCTGATAGTCTCCTATAGGGCTTCCATTCCTTTGGGTCAGTCTTCTTGAGGAATCCCTGTTATTCATGTTTGAACACTTCATGGAGTCTCAGAGTTCTCTAAGCTCCTCTTCTGCTTCATCTCTCTTCTTCTCTGCCTCCTTAACTTCCTGGGTTAACTGAAAAATTATATCCTCTAGCTCAGAGGTTCTTTCTTGTCTATGGTCTCACTTAATTTTGATACTTTCTACTGTATCTTTACATTCTCTGATTGTCTCATTCATTTCTTTAAACTCTGCTATATCCTTTCTATATTCTACATATCTCTCCTCTGACTTTTGGTTGTGTCTTTCTATTTTCTTGTCCATTCGTTTTATTGTCTTTATCATCCATATTTTAAATTCCCTTTCTGTCAGGTCCATTAATTCTTTATAGGTGGAGTCTTCTGCAGTAGCTGCCTCATAGTCCTTTGGAGGAATGCCTCTTGTTTTTGTTTTTCATGTTGCCCAAGTTTTTCTGTTGGTTCCTCTTCGTATGTTCTTTCTTCTTGTTCACCTCTTTGTCCTCCTTTTCCCTTCTCACTGCCTCTTTTGCTTCAAATTATTTTTTCTCAGAGCTTAGGTCTTGACATGACCGCAGGCTTATCAAAGCCAGACTCTTCCTCCTGGCCAAATAAACAGAAGGCCTTGCTCTTAACAATAGTTGTAATATGTCACCTTGAGACCAGGTGGCACTGTGTGACTGTGTGTGTGTGTGTGTGTGTCTGTTTTTTTTTAGGAGCCAGCACAGCCAGCAACCTCCATGGTCCTTATTCCAAACTTAGTTGCCATTGGTGATTGGCTGATTGTTTCCTCAGCATTCAGACCCTTTCAGGTTGGGATCTTAAAGCTCACAAGAATTCTTCAGGGGCAGGTGTCACAGTGGCCCTTGGGTCCAGTTCCCATGGGATGCTGGAGTCCCTCAGCCTGACTAAAGAGAGTTCTGATCCTGGCATACAGAATTAAGACAGCTGTGCTTTAGGTTCCAGCTAAGACCATCTCACAACTTTCCCACAATGGCAGCCCCTGGCCACCAAGACCTTCTCAGTTTGATTGCCTTGCCAGCTACCAAACCTGTGGCAAATCTACTCCAACTATGCTCAAATTTGGTTGTTACATATTTTTCAAGTTTGCTCACTCTTCCAAGCTGTCCACTGAATGGCACAACTTCCCTCAAAAGCTGAAAACTTCGAAAAGGCTTCCTGCTGTCCCTGACCTCTGTGGTGGGGCGGGGCTAGCCTATCCCAGCCGGTCACAGTCATCTGCCTAATTCATCATATTTCCACCACTCCAGATCATACACTGTATCTAGCTCACCACCTCTTCGCTGTTCTTCGTGAGCCACAACTCTGGGTAGGATCCCTGCACCAGGTATGGCTGGGTTCTCTCTTTTTCCCCATTCATATTTGGAGAGCTCAGCTGACCGATCCCTCCAGTCTTCTATCTTGCTCTGCTCCTTCAGGAGGGCAGACTTCTTGTCCAAATATAATGCCTCGAAATAGCATTGAAGATTGAGCCAGTATTTGTTTCCCTCATCATCTTTTTTTAGCCATTTGTTTGAGTCAGGATGTAATAGATTTCATTCATTGCAATTGATTACTATATTCCTTAAGTCCCTTTATATCTATGGGTTCCTTCTATCTTTAATTTTGAATTTATTCTTTGACAAAACTAAGTTGGACTGGGCATGCTGGTTCATGCCTATAATCCCTGCACTTTGGGAACTTGAGGTAGGAGGACCCCTTGAGGCCAAGAGTTCAGACTAGACTGGGGCAACACAGTAAGACTTTGCCTCTAGAAAAAAATTTAAATATTAGCTGAAGGAGTTTTTCTAGTATTTCTTGTAGGTCAGTCTACAAGAAATGAATTCCATCAGCTTTTGGTTAACTTGAAATGTCTTGATTTCTCCTTCCATTTTGAAGGGTAGTTTTGCTGCGTGTGAAGTCCCTGTTCCTGGTTCTTTTGGAGTATGTGGTCAGAAATGAAATTGTTGAATCATATGGTAATTATGTTTAATTTTTAGAGGAACTGCCATATTTTTTCCATAATGTCTTCACCATTGTACATTCTAGGTGGCAATGTACCAGTTCCCTATTTCTTTGCATTCTTGCTAGCATGTGTTACTTTTCTTTGTGTACAGGTGGTGGTTGTTTGATAATAGCCATCCTGAGGGGTGTGAAGTGGTATCAGCTTATGGTATTGATTTGCATATCCCTAATGACTAATGATGTTGAGCATTGTTTTATGTGTTTATTGTCCATTTATATATCTTTTTTGGAGAATTTAAGCCCCTTGCCCATTTTTGAATTGGGTTGGTTTTTGTTGAGATATAGGAGTTTTAAAAAATAATGTATGTTGGCTGTTAATTTCTTACGAGATTTGCAGATCCTGTATGATTATTTTCCCCTGCTGTGGATTGTCTTTCCACTTTATTGATAATGTCCTTTGCTATATTAAAATTTTAAGTCTTATTTATCTAATTTATCTTTGATGTTGCCGTCTATACTTTTAAGTGTCTTAGCCAAGAAATCATCATCAAATCAAATGTCATGAAGCATTTTTCCCATCTTTTATTCTGACAGTTTTATATTTTCAGATCCTACATTTAGTTCTTCGATGCATTTTGAATTAATTTTTGTATAAGATGTGAATTTTTTTTTTTTTTTTGAGGCAGAGTCTCTCTGTATTGTGCTCAGTAGAGTGCTGTGCTGTGGCATCACAGCTCACAGCAACCTCAAACTCCTGGACTTCAGTGATTCTCTTGCCTCAGACTCGCAAGTAGCTGGGACTACCGATGCCTGCCACAATGCCCAGCTATTTTTTTGTTTTTAGCAGGCTGGAGGTGGTTTTTTTTTTGGGGGGGGGGTAGAGACAGGGTCTCACTTTATTGCCACAGTAGAGTGCTGTGACATCACAGCTCACAGCAACCTTCAACTCCTGGGCTTAGCTTCCCAAATAGCTGGAACTATAGGCACCTGCCATGATGCCTGGCTATTTTCTTGTTGCAGTTTGGCTGGGGCTGGGTTTGAACCTGCCACCCTCAGTATGTGGGGCTGGTGCCCTACCCACTGGGCAACAGGTGCCGTCCTGGGGCTGGGTTTGAACCCACCAGTCTTGGTGCATGTGGTCGACACCCTACCCACTGGGCTATGGGCGCCACCTAAGATGTGAAATTTAAGTTTTTCTTCCCCTATGAATGTTCAGTTCCTCCAGCACCAATTGTTGGAAAGGCTGTCTTTCCTTCATTGAATTGCTTTTGTTTTAGTTAAAAATGGGTTGGGTATATTTATATGGGTTATCTATTCCACTAATCCACATGTCTGTACTTTTGCTAATATAACAGTCGTGATTAGTATAGTTACATAAAAAGTCTTGAAATTGAGTAGATTGATTCTTCTGACAATATTGTTTTTCAGAATTGTTTTAACTATTGCAGTTCTTTCTTTAAACATTTTAAAGAAGCATGGCCAGGTGCAGTGCCTCATGCCTGTAATCCTGGCACTCTGGGATGCCAAGGTGGGAGGATCCCTTGAGTTCAGGAGTTTGAAACCAACCTGAACAAGAAGCAGACTCTGTCTCTAATAAAAATGGAAAAATTAACCAGGTATTGTGCCAGGTGTCTGTAGTCTCAGTTACTTGGGAGGCTGAGGTAGGAGGATTGCTTAAGTACAGGAGTTTGAAGTTGCCATGAGCTATGACACCATGACACTATAGCCTGGGAAATAGAGTGAGACTCGGTCTCAAAAAAAGAAAAATAGCCAGGCACAGTGGCTCACGCCTGTAATCCCAGCACTGTGGAGGGCTGAGGAGGGAGAATTGCTTGAGCTCAGGAGTTCGAAACTTGCCTGAGTGAGACTGAGACCCCAACTCATAAAAAAATGAAAAACCCAGCCAGGCGCTGTGGCAAGTGCCTGTAATCCTAACTGTGTCCAGAGGCTGAGGCAAAGGGATGCCCACAGCCCAAGTCTGAGGTTACAGTGAGCTATGATGCCACTATACTCTGCTCAGGGCATAGTGTGGGACTCTGTCTCAACAACAACAACAAAAGCAAGGAAATAAAAATACAAAATAAGCAAGGAAATAAAAAGAAAAAGTAAATTAAAAAATAGAAAGCAATTTTGCTTATTACTATAAAAAATCTTGCTGGAATTTTGCTAAAATATGTCAATCCTTTATATGAATTTTGGGAAAAATTGACATGTTCATTATGTTGAGTCTTGTAGTCCATAAACATGGAATTTGTTCCATTTGTTTATATCTTCTTTGATGTCTCTCTCTCTCTTTTTTTTTTTTTTTACCAGTTTTTGGCCGGGACCAGGCTGCTTTTTTTTTTTAATTAAATCATAGCTGTGTACATTAATGTGATCATGGGGCACCATACACTAGTTTCATAGACCATTTGACACATTTTCATCACACTGGTTAACATAGCCTTCCTGGCATTTTCTTAGTTATTGTGCTAAGACA
>CAUYPK010018066.1:0-10558 GCA_963574355.1 Loris lydekkerianus | reverse complement strand
GAGGAGCAAGACAGGATTCTGATCAAACTCCTCAAACTTTATTTTTCAACAGCCATATAAATACAGGCAGAGGGGAATAGGCCTGTGGGTGAGTTTAGGGTGGGGGTTTTCTGATAACAGGTGTGATGTTTTTAGTGTCTGGAACCAAGTTCCTGGAGCCAAGGGTAACAATGCCCTACTCACCCTTAAATGCTTTCCAGCTGTGACTATTCCTGTTAAACCAGCTGTGAATATTCCTGATAAGCTTATTCTTCGGTTTTCGGCTCCCGGCAATTGTACAGAGTTGGGGCTTTTTTCCCTTAACACTTTTGTTATTAGAAATGCCAACCTTCACTCACATTGTGTTTGGGGGTCCCTGGTGCATTCTGGATAATAGAACAGAGACAGCAGTGTGTGTGAATGGTTATTTCTTTTTGTTTCAAATGGTATTTATTACACGGCCGTATTTATACTTATAATGCATTTACATGCATACACATATCAATATTGGTAGCTTTTAATGCATCTAATGAGATGTTTATACATTCCAGGCTTTTCTGTTAGAACACACACTTACCATATATACTCGAGTATAAGCTGAGTTTTTTCGGCACAAAATTTGTGCCGAGTTCGGTGTGCCGAAAAAACTCGGCTTATACTCAAGTATATAGGTACTTAGAACCCTGCTTCAGTCAAAATAAGGAAACAGAGGTGTCTCGTTAAGTGTGGAAAGTTTGAAAGTTTCTCCCTTTCCTGCCAATGGCCGGGACAATGTGCAATTGCAGGAGCAGGGCTGAAAAGGAAGATGCAGCTGAGGGTCCACAGGGGCGCAGACTGCTAGCTACCCACCCATGGTTATTCTTCCTCCATTTTTTTACTCTTTTATGAGCAGACCCTCCAGAAGCCAGTCTTGTGCTCTGTCTCCGGGGAGTGAATGGTCACAGTGCAGGACTCAGACAGGTTCTCGTCAGGGTCACAGGTGGGAACTCTGACATCTCTCCTCCCACCAAACCATGTTGCTGGACAGAGTTTGACAGAGGTGTATTTTCGCAGCACTTCCTTGCCTCGCTGTAACAGCCTAAATGCTTCCTGAAAAGCAGTGGGGACCAGTAAGAGAAAGGGGGGCAGGGAGGACGCGTCTTTCACGTATGGGGGACTTGTTTGATCTGAGAAGGTGGGTGCTGCCCACCTGGCCACTGGCATTGGCTGCCAGTTTAGAAGCTCATGGGCCACCAAAACCCACCCCCTGGATGACTGCTTTCTAGAATATCTCATTTGCTAAAAGTCCATTTGTTAAATATGCACATTTATTGTTTCTTTGAAACCAATTTATCCCAAATCAGGCCAGAGGCTGAATACATGACCCCAGGGTCCTAGGCTGCTGGGTGTGGGTCTTTCTTTTCTTTTAAGGGCAGTGGGCTGATGGAAGCTCACTATATATAGCCCCAAACTCCAGGGCCTACATGATCCGCCCGCCTCAGTATTTCAAGTGGCTGGGAATACAGGTTCAAGTCACCATGCCCAGCTAATTTTTAATGTTTTCTATAGGAAAGGGTCTCACTATGTTGACCAGGCTGTTAGCAAACTCTTGGCCTTCAGTGATTTTTCCCACCTCAGGTTCCCACAGTGCTGAGATTACAGGTGTGAGCCACTGCACCCCAGCTGATTTTCCATTCTGGAAGGCCAGACTTTTAGGGTACACAGAGGACGTTCTATTGGGCCTGGGAGGAAACCCAGCTCTGTGGCTTCCTGGCTGCTCAGAGGTGGCTCTGAGGCTCCTCCACTTTGGGGAGGAAGCCAGCCAGGTGGCCTGGGTCTAACCTTGCTGGAGCAGCCGTTGCACCCCTCTGGTCTGGCTTTTCTGCCATCGGAGGTGGGTCTCAAATTTCTTCAGCGTGTGGCTCACCGTGCTAGGATAGAGCCAGCTCTTCATGGGCAGACTTCCCAAAGCGGTGTGGCTGTACCTCCTGCTTCTATTTCAGCTTCCTACACATCTTTTTAGTTCTATAAAATGCCAGCCTGGAGTTCTAGTCTCAGCATGGTCTCTGTCATGTTCTTCTACTTCCTGAGGGTCTGTAAAGAGCCATCCAGAAAAAGCCTCCAGTCAGCTGCCCACAGAGCTTAAAACCCACCTTTCCGGAAAGCCAGACTTGCTGGCTGTGTGGAGGCCAGCCGTGCTGGCCAGTCAGCCCTGACATGCTGATGTCTCTGACTCAGCCCTGCTGTCCTCCTGGACACATATCACTGCTGGTCCACCTGTCCGTTTCTTCTCCCTGGACTGTAAGTTCTTGGAGTGTGGAATGAGCCCTGTCTTGCTCAGTGTGGGCAGCGCCCCACACATACTCGAGGGCATTAGCATGAGTCTGCAGGAGGATGAAAACCTGTGGTCCTCAAGCCCAGGCAGGGGTCACTGGCAGGCCCTTGGGCTTGTGTGCAGCAATGGGGGAGCTGCTCCAGCCACACCATGCAGAAGGTGTTTGCATGAAAGAGCTTCCTTTAGGGACCAAAATCTGCTTCGTCATCCAGTGGGATTCTCTTTCTGAGGGGCTGAGGGGTGACTGCATCTGAAACTCACTGCAGAGACAGACGGGGCTGCAGGTGCAGGACCTGAGGGCAGGCATTCCCAGTGGAGGTTTGTGGGGCAGGGAAATGCTGTGAGCCCCTGTGGCCTGGTTGAGGACATTCGAGTCCATCAGGTCAGGGTTAACAGCTTAGTGTGCTGTGTGAGGTTTTACCAGCAAGACTTTGAAGCTGGTTCCAGGGGTCCTGGTGAACTTGGGGAGAGAGGGGGGAGAGGGAAGGGCAGGGTCACCACATCAAACAATTCAAATAAATAAACAAGCAGGAAATTCAAACACCTGGTGAGAGAGGGACCCTGAAGGTCAGGTGGGTGTTAATGTCACATGTCAGCCAAATTATGGAAAAGTGTTCCCACCCCTAAAACGTGAGTAACACACACATGCTAGGTGTGTTTTTGAGCCACAATAAGTCATTCACATTCCATTCATTCTTTATGTATTCAATAAACTTCTGCTTAGGACATAGAACAGGGCCAGGGCATGTGCCAGCCCGGACACAGACAGACACAGATAAGTTAGTTCCCCGCGTCAGTGGCAGCAGGGGAGGGCGGGTGCTTTGTAAAAGGTGGAAATAATCCAGACACCATGACTGCTGCAAGGGGAGACCAGACAGGGCTGCGATTAATCAGAGAAAGGACTTGAAGCTGAAATTCCTGCGTAAAGCCCAAGGCCGAGGAGTTTGGTCATGTGAGTGACTATGACACAAATAGCAACGGCCGCTTCCCAGAAAACCACGTAGAGGATGGGGAGTGGCCCTGTGTTAGGGGTGTCACCCAGTGACTGCAGGGCACGGCCACCACCTGCTTCCCAACGCCCTGGGTGCTTTCCTCAGGCAGGTCTCACTCAGCTACAGCATGAGAAGCAGTCAACCCAACGTGAGCATGAAATTCCTGATGTGTGAGCCCAGGGCACAGGGGAACCTATGTGCTACTTTTGAAAATACCTTGAAATCTGAAATGCAATAAGGCTTTGCTTTTTAAAGGACTCCCAATAAACAGCCCAAGTGAGGACCTCAAGACAATCCTAGGACATTGAAAGGGCAGGGGAAGGGGGCCAGAGTCACCCCCTCCCTCTGAGGCACATCCCACGGCCTCTCTGAGGACTCACAATGCCAGGCCCTACCTCTCAGGAACTCACTTATTCTTCTTGAATTCCTGTCACCTAGGTAGATGCCGTGTCTGCCAATTGGCCACTAAAAAAGTTTGCAAAGCAAAAATTTAAAAGAACTGAATTGCTCTCAGATTTCTTCCTTTCTAAATTTTTTTCACTATTCCGTGTTCCAAGTTAGGCATGGTAATGAGAATGTTTCTTTTGGATAATAACGATAAAATGTCTGGAAACCTCTGCCCACAGTGCCAACCCCAGAAGATATAACCACAGAGTGATAACAGAGGTCAGGCCTGGTTACGCAGCAGTAATTAAACAAGATAGGCCAGCCAGACCGACAGAACCTCCCAGGAGGCAGTTATCTGTCTAATTTTCTTTCTGCTAATAAATGGCTTTTCTCTACTCTTCTGGGGCATAAAAAAAAAATTAAGAAACCAAATGCAGTGAATTCTAAAATAATATCCTAGGGAGATGCTGAGATAATACATTTTATGGAGTTTTATTAAAAACAAATGTATCAATAATTGAAACTACAGCCTTGGAAACACACGAGGTCCTCATCTCCCTCAGGACAGGCTGATGTGTAGTGGGCTATTACTCTGGTCCCTCTTTCTTCCACTCGAGAATATTTTCAAGCTTGTTCAAGCTTCCATGAACTACAAACCTCCTCACGTTAGCGGCAGATTTTTCTTGCATGTATATATTCACACTTTCTGAGAAGATGGTCCAGTAGATTTAATCGCATTTTCTATTTCAAAAATTAGTGCTTGAGGGTTTCACTAGCGTATGTGCCAATATTAGCCAGGGGATTCTGGGAGGAATTCCAGACAGACTTTTTTTTTTTTTGACACAGAATTTCACGTTGTCACTCTGGGTAGAGTGCTCTGACGTCATAGCTCACAGCAATCTCAAATTCTTGAGCTCAAGCGATCCTCTTTGCTTTAACCTCCTGAGTAGCTGGAACTATAGGCTCCTGCCACAACACCCAGCTAGTTTTTCTATTTTTAGTTGAGATGGGGTCTTGCTCTTGCTCAGGATGGTCTTAAACTCCTGAGCTCAGGCGATCCACCCGCCTTGGCCTCCCAGAGAGCTGGGATTACAGGTGTGAGCCTCCACACCCGGCAAAAAAACAAACTTCTTAACAAAGCGATTGCAAGTCAGCCAAGCCAAACCAGAGTGACAGCTGGGACAGGAAGTGACAGCTGGTGGCAGGAAGAGTGACATTTTACCCGCTGGGGTCTGAAGTCCTGGGAGGGCGTCAGAGGACTTTGTTAGAAGTGTTTCACTGTCCTGACAGCCCTGCCACCATGGAGAGGGCTGTGAAGAGCTTTTCCACACAAGGATGCAGGTGCTTCCACAGAGAGAAAGTGAGTGCTTTCTCAGGAGGACCCCTTGCCTGGTCCCAGCACAGGGGCATCCAGTAATTCCTCCTTAAGGCACATATTGATCAGCTCTTTACTGCTGTCAAATCTGGGGTCACGTTCTCCTGAAAATGTTATGAAAATGGAAAAGGAAATATTAGCTCTCCTTAGAGAGACAGCAGGAACGTAGAAGCCAGAGGTGAACAAGGGATCGACACAGATTTGCTGAAGATGAAAAATGACTATGGAAGACGTATTCATAAGCCCCCAGTTAATCAATCATGCCTCCACATGGGGGTGACTAGTATTTCACAAACCCCCAATTACACCTCCACACGTGTGTGACTGCCATGACCGTCAGGGTGATCCGAAGGTGTTGGTTGAGTCCCACCCAGCACTTGGGATGGTGCAATTTCACATCATGTTCATAATCAGATGCTTTGGCCATATCTTGCTGGGTATTAAATGCAAGGCTCATTAAACTGCTTTGTTTTCTGCTGTGACCCTAAAGGGACCTGGGGGTATTGTGGCAACAGACTACGGGGTGGTCTAACCCAGTACAGATGCTCCTTGACCTACAGTAAGGCTACGGCCCAACAAACCCATTATAAACTGAAAATATGGTTAAGTTGAAAATGCATTTGATGTACCTAATCTGCCGAGGACTGTGGCTTAGCCCAGCCGGCCTGTACGTACTCTGACGCTCGCACCAGCCTGCGTTGAGCACATCCATCTAACACATCTATTTTATGATAAAGTGTGAGTATCTCATCTAGTTTATTGCTGTGACCACAATTGCACTCATAAGCGAGGGTCTGTATTCACTTGTTTTTCTTCCTCCTGCCTTTCCCAAATCCTAAGCATCGTGGTAACGATCTGTTACAGAGACTCTTTCATCAGTCTGCATAAGCACACTTTAAGCACATCTGCATTTTTAATTTGTAATATGTTGTATAGGAGGGCAAACCCCACTTCTCTTTAGGTCTAACCTTCCCTCCTTCATCAAGCTCATACCCTGATATGTCCTGCCGGGACCTCCCACCAGCGGTCTTTCAGGCCACCCGTTCTAATCCTCTCTGCTCCCAACATTCAGTTCGCGTCCACTGTTATGATTTTGCCCAAACATTGTTTTTTTCATGCATTTGTGAGAAGCACCAGTGTCATGAAGGCTGCAAGGAAGATTTTGCTCTGGGGCCTAACTTGACCTCAGGTGCCTTCTGAAAGGTGACATGTGGTGTCTGACATTGTTGGTGTAAAAGATTCCTCAGGCTAAATCCATTTTCATTATTCCTGGTTCACTTTGCTCTCTAGACTGGGTTTCTATGTTCTAGCAAAATCTTTCTGATCCTTCTATCCGGCCATGTAGCTTAATAAACAGACAGGAAAGCAGGCATGAGGGCCCTGCCGTGTGCTCAGCTGGCTGTCCACACGGGGGCACATCCAGACCTTCCTGATGTCCTGCTCCTTTCCCTCTAGAGACAACACTGCTGACCTGGACGGCTGCCTCAAGGGGCTCTTCCTCCTGTAGGAAGCGCGCTGGCCGGTGGGTCAAAGCTGCTGACTGCTTCACCTTCCTACTCACGACTTACCTTTACCAAGGTTTCCCATCAGTTTCATTTTATTTTATTAAAAAAGTGAAGAATAAGCAGTGTGTGTGTGTGTTCGCACGATGACACCTGGGCAATCCCTCCAAGGCACTCCTGGGCTGCAGGCTCTGTCCTCGGGGGTCACAGTCGAGCTTCGAAGGGGACAGATCGCATCTCACCTGTCTGAAGCTGATCTCCACACTCTGACAATCTGGCTCCACCGGGGAACAGGACAGGCTTGGGTGCAGATGTGCAGGGAGTGAGGCTCAGCCTGCCCTCTGGGTGCCTCTGGAGTATTAGGGTGTGTTCCCCACAGAGTCACTTGGGTCCTCCTTTAAAGGGAGCTATTATTTATGGAGGATACACAGCAAGGAGAAATTTCCACCACACTCAAAGTGTTTTCTTGGAAGGGACAGGTCCCAGATTTATCAAACAATTGGGGAGCTCGGAGAGAGCTGGGGACAGTGGGGTCAGTGAGTGGGTGGCTGTGTCTTCCTGATCCCAGTGTGGATTGAATTTTGTTTCCTCTCCCAGCCATGTGTGTAAGTGGAAGTCCTGACCTCAAACATCAATGACTGTATTTAGAGATAGGGTCTTAATTGAGGTCACTGAGGTTAAGTCAGATGGTAATAGTGGGGCCCTCATTCCAGACGGGCTGGTGTCTTTGTAAGAGAAAGAGATCACTCTCTTGCTGCTGTCACTGTCTCTCTCTGGCATGTGAGCAGGTGACCAGGAGGCCATCTGCCGGCCAGGAAGAGCACCTTCCCCAGGGCCGACTGATGGCACTCTGGCTTGGACTCAGCCTCCTGGAGGAAGCCGAGTGCTGTGGCTGAAACCATCAGGCCGTGGAATTCATAAGGGCACCTCCAATTCCTCCAGCTCTGTATCAAACCAGCCGTAGCAGGGCATGGGCATCCTCAGAGGATACACAAATCCATTTATCTTCTAGGTGACTGTCCAGATGGTCTTCCCCTGGGCCCCACTGTCCTTGGGCTCCCCCTGCCGTGCCCACAAGCACGTCTCCATTCCTCTGCCTCATTTCTGTCTAGGTTCTGTCCTGCTGTTGGTAAAGGTGGCTCTCCTGAGACTTCAATCACACATAATGCACAGGTCCATCGGGGTGCGGAGTACACAGTGCAGCTGTTCTCCCCAGGTGAGCCCCACGCAGGCTGTGCTGGGCACTTTGTGTGGCTGCCCTTCGCTTTAGCAAGAGCTTTCTGCACCACCTACAGACAGGCCTCACTCAACAGACCTTCCACATGCGATGAGCAAGACCCCAACTAAACCCGCCTGGTGCTGCTCTTCAAAACGCTCAGATGAACAGGGGCCTGCTGGGGGACTGGGACTTGCATTGAACCCCCTAGATGGTGCTGGAGAGGCAACAGACTTGAGGGTTCTCTGTGAGGCTGCTCAGAAACAGTAATTACAGTTCTAGAAATAATTTTATTCATAAAAATTAAGAAAATGTGCAGTTTTCCCCTTCTAGATTACTGACATTACAAACATTACAAAAAAACACAATTGTCTTATAATTTAAAAGTAAGAATTAGTAGTACATAAAGTAAATACAGTCAAAAATAAAATTACTGCATTCTAGAAACTCTTAGGATGCTTGTTTTTAAAATATAATCAAACACAATCAACAGGAAAAAAATCTTTGATCTAAGATGATGCCACTTTTTTTGGTCTCCATGGTATATTATTTTCCTCTGATTATGTTAATTAAAGAAGATTACCCTTAATAACATAAAATAGAGATACTTTGGGTCCCATTAACTTGCATTTCAAGCTCGCCTTAATCACCAAAGAGAAAAAAAATGTCCTAAGATTTGTCCATGAAGAGGAATAGACCATCCCAGCTCCATAAATATGTTCAGATTTCACATTTTATTTAAAGAGAGTTTGGACTATTGGAGCCCCTGAGATGTCAGTGTGGTATGAGATGTTAAAATTGAGAATATTGCTTTTTTCCACCAATTGAAACATTTATAAACATTGAAACACTTATTTGAGTCAGGATGCACCTGGGAGTATTGTCTTGGGGCTGCAAGCTTCACCGATCCCCTGACTGCCGGTGTCCTGTGCTCCACGACCTTATTTATTTAATTCTACTTCTGGGTATATTTCCAAAATAATTAAAAACCACTGTTGCAAAGAGATACTTGTATATTCATATTTACATCAGCATTATGCACTTAGTTATGCATTATGCACGGTAGTTAAAATGTGGAAGCCATCCAAGTGTCTGTCCATGAACAAACCGTGGTGGACACACACCATGAAATATTATTGTCTTAAAAAGAAGGGACATTCTGACCTATGCTACAGAGTGGATGGGGATTCAGCTAAGTGAAATAAGTCAGTCTCCAAAGGCAAATACCGTGTGACTGCACTGACGGGAGGTCCCTTGAGTAGTCAAAACCGAAAACGGAATGGTCACGGCAGGGCTGGGGGTCGGTGGGCAGCTGGTGTGTTGTGAAGGCAGAGCTTTCGGGGTGAGAAACTGAAACATGTGGACAGAGCTGGTGGTCATGATGGCAGGACAGTGGACACTTAAAAAGGGTTACTATTGGAAATATTTTGTTATGTGTATTTCACTACCATTAACATTTTTTAGAAATTAGTAAAAAAAAAAATCCCAGAAAGCATAACACAGGATGGAGGCGAGTCCCACAATGTTCTAACAGTTCTGAGTAATGAATAAAAATTTATAAATATAGAAAAACTAGGTTATTTCAGCAGAAACTGTTTCCATGAGCGACTAGAAGATACGATCTTTGCTGCACGTATCCTTAAATGTATTCAAATTACTAATACATATGAAGGATCTATATGCATATTTAAAAGTATTCAAATACATTCCAAGTAAAGAATGAATGACTATGAAAGAATAGCACGTAGGTAATTAACACAGGCTGGTCAGATAATTAGTTTTTACTAACCATCTAGTATATGCTAACACTAACCAATTTTACTCACTATCAGCAGAATCAAAAATAACATTTTGTCAAAAGAAATGATAGGATTAAAAAGACAATGCCCTTGCAGTCCATAGGACAACAGAGATTTAAGCGTTTTCTTATGCAATCCCTGCGGTGAGGGGCTCTTTAGTACAGAAGAGGGCTGGGTGTTCACCTAGGGGTGGAATAAGGTGGGTGAGACCGGCCACAGGTGGGTGCACCTGCCAGGCACAGCCATCTGGAGACAGGGAAGGGGTCAGGCTGTAAGGTGGTTCTGATCGGCTGTGAAGATAACTGATACAAGTCATCCTTTCAAATAGAGTTTTACCAGAGGATTTTTGTTTGTTTGTCTCTTTCTGTGTGTGTTATAGATAACAATTATAAATAACCAGGGATCATTTTAATTTTTACCAAAGATTTTGACTTCAGCTATGACAGATAGCTACACTTTAATAACAGAATCTTATTGTCAGCATTTGGCCTCTACTGCCCTCACCCCTTGGTTAAGGCTTGTTTTATTTTTATTTATTTATTTATTTTTTGTAGAATGTTTGACTTTATTCATACACATAGGATTGAAAAATAAACTAGACTAAACTAAAATTATAATCCCATACATGATTTCCAAGAAAATGATTGCTTTTCTTCAAAAAAAGTAAAAAACACTTTAATTTGTCCTGTAATTTTCTTGCTGCTTTTAAAATATAAAATATAAAAAAGTACAAAACATATTAAAATACAGAAAGTATTTTTGGTATACATTTACTATAGGGAAGGGAGGGGGGAGGTTGGGGTGAATGGAGGGTAATGGGTGGGGCCACACCTACGGTGCATCGTAGAATGGGTGCAGGAGAAACCTACTAAATGCAGAATACAAATGTCTACATACAATAACTAAGAAAATGCCATGAAGGCTACCTTGAACAGTTTGATGAGAATATTTCAGATTGTATATGAAACCAGCACATTGTACCCCTTGATTGCAC